>JAIXMN010000047.1:0-94984 GCA_025716815.1 Dichotomocladium elegans
TAACCCTAAACCCTAAACCCTAAACCCTAAACCCTAAACCCTAAACCCTAAACCCTAAACCCTAAACCCTAAACCCTAAAACCCTAAACCCTAAACCCTAAACCCTAAACCCTAAACCCTAAACCCTAAACCCTAAACCCTAAACCCTAAAGCCTAAACCCTAAACCCTAAAGCCCCCACCCTACTTAATCCTCACTTCTAATTTAAACTCCGTTTATCTCGTTAATCGGAGTTCAAAAGTGTTGGGCTTGAGGCTGTCCACCACCATGTACCCCTCTAGGTCATGTGATTTGAGATCATGTGACCTGAAGGTCATCCTTGACCCTCCCCACCATATTAAAACTCCGGTTATCCGGATAACCGGAGTTTGAAATTCGCCTTGGTCAAAATTTACCAAATTTTTCAGAGGACAAAAACAGTTCCTAAAAAATTATCACCAAGGTATTTAAACTCCGGTTATCGCGTTAACCGGAGTTTAAAATTAAAGTGTGATTTTTGATATGGATTAAAAAATTCATGGTCCATATGTGACTGGTTATCATCACCAAGCCACCGAAAATTTTTTCGCTGTCACACTTAGAGACAGGATCATATAAATAGAGCTGGTGTAAAGCACCTGATGAAGCTTCAAACCGAAGCGAAAAGACCGTCTTAGTGTCTCCAAGCTCTGCCTTTGTTGCTCTGCTCGTGCTATTGGGTAAAATCGATTCTCTATTCACCTCTAAACCCTAAACAGCACCCCACCATCGCTCTCGACCATTCGCCGCACATCGCCGCCCGTCGATTTCCATCTGTCTCGCTCAATCTCAACATTACGATCTCGAAATCAGCTTTTTTTGTTTTTCTTTTTTTCGCTCATCTCCAGTATGGCCGCATCTTCCTCTTCTGCTCCTGCACACGCTCCCACCACAGACGATCTTGCTGAGTTCGAAGAGTTTTCGCCTTTCGTCATTGGTTCCGGCATGTCTCGACATTGCAACACTAATCGGCCACCAATCGTCGACATTAAGGCTGCCATCGCTGGACCCCTTCGCGCTTCCGACTTCCCACCTATTCCTGCTGTGTGGGCCTCTATTCCAGGTTGGATTCAGGACCCTTTAAAGGCTGTTTTTAATAGCTTCAAGGGGTCTGCTGCTGAGGTGTTGTCCCTTAGGGATCAACTTAGTAAATTGGAGGCACACCAAGCCTCTGGTACTTATCCTCAGTTTGTGTTGACGGCTCTACCAGGCCTGAAATCTCTTGCAGTGGACACATCAGTCATACGTGAGAGTGAGCACAACCAGCTAATTGCTGAAATAGCTAGCAGTGTGGACTTGGCTAGGTCTACTATGCTCAAGGCTGCTATTGAAGCAAAGCGCCTAGCCCTTATGCGACATTCCGACCGCGCTAGCTTATCCATGGCTATTGAGTCGCTTAGGGAGCAGTTTTTTGAGAATCTTCGCGCAATGGAGATCTCCGCCGATTCATGGTCATCGCAACATGCGGCAATGTTGTCTTCTGCTGTGTGCCATTTGGTACACATGATTTCAGAGTATGACACAAAATGTCGCTGGACCAAGGTTAAGACTGCGCGCACCAAGGCCAAGTCAATGGCAACTACATCTTCTGCCGATGTCGTGATGGAGGATTCATCTTCCATTCACAAATCAGTAGAAAAACTAGTGGCAACTGAGGTCGCCAAGCTAGGGAAGCAGTTGCGTGGCTTAGCTGTCCAGCAGGGAAAAGGGCACCGGCCTCGGGTCCAGGGTTCCGCCCTGGGTCGGGTAAAGAAAGGAGCCCCCTCCAAAACAAAGTCCACACACAGTGGCAACCTCGCGTCACGTGCTCAGGCCCCCACCACAAGGCCAAAGCGTCTCACCCCTGCCCCAACACCATTCGCTGCCCTGAAAAAGGCAAAGAATATCCCTGCCCCCCAAAAAAAGAAAAAATAAAGACCAACCCCCTTTCTAGGGGATTTTATTCTTGTACACATGGTTCTATGCGTAGTGCAACAGTATGCAAACACTTTGATGTTAGGAAACTACACACTTACCCACCTTGGTTCTTCCATTGTGCCCGCGTCAAAGATAGACTCCATTTCGTTATTAAACATAGTAGTCCCTTATGGTTAGACACTGTGATATTTAACAAAAGTGTACATAATTTCTCTTCCCTGGATATCCCTAGGGAAATTATGCATCTCCTGGGGTTAGGCCACAAGTTTATACCAAAACCAAAGCCTGATCGCAGCTTGCACTCTATAGCATTCAAACAATTTGCTAGGTCTTTACAAATAAAAGAGTTTTTCAAGGACAAACCTGATAATCCCTTGTTTGATCCTCGCTTTCATGTGCGTTCAGAGTGGAATCCACCACCTATTCGTTCTGTGCAATCTACTCTTTATAAATTTCGGGACGACCTACTATCTATTCCACCACCAAAGGAAAAAACTCTAGGTCATATTCCAAAGAAACTTCACCAGTTTCTTACTAATCCCAATATTATTGTCAAGCCTTCAGATAAAAACTTGGGATTAACTGTCCTGAACACTTCTTGGTATCTGGCTGAGGCTGAACGCCAACTTGCTTCGCCTTCCTATAAGCGCATTTACCAACCAGAAGCGGCAATTGTTGAGGTCATCACCCTTAAAGGGAAAAAGCTACTACAGACCCTATGTAAAAACATGTCGCCTCACTTTAAAAAGGTCTTCACAATGCAACATGCCAAATACATTGACCACCATATCAGTACTGGTGTGTGCATTCCTAAATTTCACCTGCTCCCAAAGATTCACAAAGATCCAATTGCAGGTAGACCTATTATCCCTTCCCATTCTTGGGTTACTAGTCCATTTTCAAAGTGGATAGACACAGTGCTTCAGGCAGGATTAAAACACTGCCCAACTGTCTTAAGGGATACAAAGGAATTAGTCACTCTATTAGATAAACTACCTCAAGATACTTATACCTTTAGTTCTGGGGATGTTTCTAGTATGTACACTAATATTCCTACTGAGGAAGGAATTACACGTGTTGTTGGCTTTCTCCACCTCACTTTCCAGTGGGATGGTGCTACAGCTCGTGCAATTAAACAGGTTTTGCAGTTTATCATGACTGATAACTACTTCAGCTTCAATAACTGCTATTACCAACAAGTAAATGGCACTGCTATGGGGACTTCCTGTGCCCCTGCTTATGCCAATATCTTCATGTACACACTTGAACGCGAAATGATGGCCTTATATAAGCCTCTTTTGTATGTTAGGTACATTGACGACTTACTTGTTCTTGATCCCTCCTCAGACACAGTAGATAGGGTTACATCTTGGATAAGTAATTGTCACTCTGCCATTACTATAAATTGGTCAACCTCAAATCAGCACATTGATTACCTAGACCTTTCTATCCATAATAATCCTTTTGGTTATCAAACACACCAAAAAGTGCTTAACCAATATCTTTATGTACCCTTTTGCTCATACCATCCATTAGCTAACAAAAAAGGCTTTATTAAGGCTGAGCTAATTAGATATGTGCGCAATTCATCTACTGTTGAGGCATTTGAAACTATGGTTAGAAAATTCTTCTTTAGATTAAGGCAAAGAGGCTACCCACCTCGCCTATTACTCTATATTTTCAGCCAAGTTAGATATGCAGATCGCCAAAAATACCTTGAAAGTTCAGTTTCACTAAGGGATAACCAAATCCTGCCTTTTGTTACTGACTTTAATCCTGTTTGGGAGTCACCACACTTCTCTACAGCAATAAGGAATTTGCGCTCAAGCCTTCCTAGGTATACAATCCCTGTTGCTTTTCGCAAAAATTCATCCTTAACTGATCTGCTTAATCGCATAAATGCCAAAAAGCTCTCTAGGCGAATGAAGTTTATCTCCAAAAAGCGCCCTAGACAGCTAGAGAAAACTATGAGAAGGGTTAGATAGCCTTAAGGTAATGCCTACCTAAGGTCGTTGGGTGTGCCTAAACCCCCCACCCTACTTAACCCTCACCTCTAATTTAAACTCCGGTTATCTCGTTAACCGGAGTTCAAAAGTGTTGGGCTTGAGGCTGTCCACCACCATGGACCCCTCTAGGTCATGTGATTTGAGATCATGTGACCTGAAGGTCATCCTTGACCCTCCCCACCACCACCCCCATATTAAAACTCCGGTTATCCGGATAACCGGAGTTTGAAATTCGCCTTGGTCAAAATTTACCAAATTTTTCAGAGGACAAAAACAGTTCCTAAAAAATTATCACCAAGGTATTTAAACTCCGGTTATCGCGTTAACCGGAGTTTAAAAATTAAAGTGTGATTTTTGATATGGATTAAAAAATTCATGGTCCATATGTGACTGGTTATCATCACCAAGCCACCGAAAAATTTTTTCGCTGTCACACTTAGAGACAGGATCATATAAATAGAGCTGGTGTAAAGCACCTGATGAAGCTTCAAACCGAAGCGAAAAGACCGTCTTAGTGTCTCCAAGCTCTGCCTTTGTTGCTCTGCTCGTGCTATTGGGTAAAATCGATTCTCTATTCACCTCTAAACCCTAAACCCTAAACCCTAAACCCTAAACCCTAAACCCTATACCCTATACCCTATACCCTATACCCTATACCCTATACCCTATACCATATATTTTCAGGGTTTTACCCCAAGTTGGCTTGTATCTAATCAATGCATGGCTTCTTTCGTCGCCACTTTTCTCGGCATGTATTAGCTCTAGAATTACCACGGTTATCCAAGTGGTAGATGCTGTGCCAGGTAGATTATGACTGATTTAATGAGCCATTCGCAGTTTCGCTGTATAATTGCTTATACTTAGACATGCATGGCTTAATCTTTGAGACAAGCATATGACTACTGGCAGGATCAACCAGGTAACTACTTGAAAGACCTCAGACCTCAAGGAGTTTTCACACTCCAAAAAGTCCTAGGACCTGAGCACTCTCATCATAAACATGATCGAGCCAAGGCATCAAAGGCCTACAGTCCATCTTTCGCAACCCTTTTGAGATGAATACATCCAAGAGCAACGCACTCAAGCATTACAAACAAGGAATCCACCTCAAGTGTCTAACCTCCAGTCTACAACTGTTTTTCAAGAGTCGAACATGCTAGAGCCAAATCTCAAAAAGACTTGAGCAAGTCGAAACTCCTTGAAGGATGACTAGAATCCCCAACTTGCATCTCTCCCAAAGGGAAAAACGCGCTTAGGGGTCATTGCACCCAAATGATCTAGGTTCCTCAAGCCTAGTCATTGACCATCAATACGCATTTGCTACCTTCCTTTCAAGTCCAAAGCACAAGGCTCGACTATTTATCTTGTAGGGACGTGACAAAGCAACGCACCCTACTCTATGTCTATCAACCAAACGACCCAAGGTCATTTCAAGTCAAAAAGACCAGTATTCACCCTTCATAAAGGGACTCTCACCAACAAAAGACCTAGGCTTAACAAAGCCGGCCTTCATGAACTGGGAACACAACCCGAGTTCTTAGGGACTCAACCAACCTTTACTTGAACTCCATTTTACAAGTCCCTAGGAGTCAAAGTACATAGAGAGGTAGTAAAACCACTAGTCTCTAGATCTACCAGGAGTACCAGTCCTCGCACATCAAGTCCAAGTCAAACTCAATTGACTTGAACTCTTCTGACCTAGATTCCAAAGGCAAAACCACCACCTCTAGGAGAACTAGCTAAAGACGTTCACTAGAACTCAAACAGGGGATGTAAATCCAAAGACCTCAAAGTCTACCAGGAGTACCAGTCCTCGCACATCAAGTCCAAGTCAAAATCAATTGACTTGAGCTCTTCTGACTTTGAGTTCAAAGGGTCTACATGTTGGGCCCACTTGGACCCACCACCCCCCTCAAGGTTCCTGCGGGTGTCGTTTGCCCAAGTTCGAACCCCCGCAGTGGCGGTGGACCGTCGTTTACCAAGGGGTACCTGTTCAATGCCGCGCTCACAGCAATACGACGGTCCCTTTCCCAATACGACGCTTAAAGGCTTTTCAATACGCCGGTCCCTGATACTTGGACGTAAAGGGCCTAGGTCTTTTTTAGACTTGACTTGACTGGTCCTAGGTCTTTTTTAGACTTGACTTGACTGGTCCTAGGTCTTTTTTAGACTTGACTTGGCAGATCCTAGGTCTTTTTTACACTTGACTAGGACTTACCCTAGGTCTTTTTTAGACTTGACTTGGCTGGTCCTAGGTCTTTTTTAGACTTGACTTGGAATCATCCTAGGTCTTTTTTAGACTTGACTAGGACTTACCCTAGGTCTTTTTTAGACTTGACTTGGAATCATCCTAGGTCTTTTTTAGACTTGACTTGGAATCATCCTAGGTCTTTTTTAGACTTGACTTGGACTTGGCCTAGGTCTTTTTTAGACTTGACTTGGACTGATCCTAGGTCTTTTTTAGACTTGACTTCAATCATCCTAGGTCTTTTTTAGACTTGACTTGGAATCATCCTAGGCTTTTTTAGACTTGACTTGGACTGATCCTAGGTCTTTTTTAGACTTGATTGGATCATCCTAGGTCTTTTTTAGACTTGACTAGACTTACCTAGGTCTTTTTTAGACTTGACTTGGAATCATCCTAGGTCTTTTTTAGACTTGACTTGGACTCATCCTAGGTCTTTTTTAGACTTGAATGGGAATCATCCTAGGTCTTTTTTACACTTGACTTCCAATCATCCTAGGTCTTTTTGGGACTTGACTGGGGTCACTCCTAGGTCTTTTCCTCAAGGACTTTTCCTCAAAACGTCCAAGTCATTTTTACACTTGACTGGGACCCATCCTAGGTCTTTTCCTCAAAACGTCTAGTCATTTTTACACTTGACTGGGACCATCCTAGGTCTTTTCCTCAAAACGTCCAAGTCATTTTTACACTTGACTGGGTCACTTCAAGCACTTTTCCTCAAAACGTCCAAGTCATTTTTACACTTGACTGGGACCATCTAGGACTTTTCCTCAAAACGTCCAAGTCATTTTTACACTTGACTGGGACCCATCCTAGGTCTTTTCCCCAATACGTCTAGGTCATTTTTACACTTGACTGGGACCCATCTTAGGACTTTTCTGCAACACATGGGGGACATTTTCGGACATCTTTGAGACACTCTCTAGGTGTTTTCTGCAGTGAATCGCAGCATCCTTTATCGCAAAAAAATACAAAAAAAACATAAAAAAATTTAAAACCGCAATAAAATGAATGGCAAAAGCATGTGCATCATGAAAACAAACAGAAACCTGAAAATAAAATTTTCACCTCATGTTTTTTCGTAATAACCGCGCATTTGCATTCTTCTCATGCAAATGCCGCGATGGTTTCTTGTGCGCAAAATTTCGGCGCATCGAATAAACCAAGTTCCATGCCAAACGGACCAGAACTCGTTGAGAAACCCACAAAAGCACCTTCACGAAAATGCATTCTCGACGCGCGAGGGGCTTTTTGACCCAAATTTCGTGCCCGGAGGGCCTCCGGAGTACCACCATTCGAACGGGCTCGTCGAGAGCTTTCGAATGATCCAACTTTGAGCCCAAACGGACCACTTTACGACCTCCAAGGAATGAAAAACCTTCAAGGCCGAAATGACTTTGTTGTGGGGGGAAATCGGCTGCATACGCCCGGTAAAACCCCGCCACCGGCGTATTGAGGAAATTCATCTATAGGATAATTAACATGCAGAAAAATGCTACACAGGGTGCAGAGATTGCAGAGGTCATGGGTTCGACTCTGCCTTTGCATCCTGGACGGTTTCTTTCACTTGGGACCTAGGTCTTTTTAGACTTGGACCAAGGTCTTTTTCACTTGGGCCTAGGTCTTTTTTAGACTTGACTTGGCAGATCCTAGGTCTTTTTTAGACTTGACTTGGCAGATCCTAGGTCTTTTTTAGACTTGACTTGGACTGATCCTAGGTCTTTTTTACACTTGACTTGGACTACCTAGGTCTTTTTTAGACTTGACTTGGACTTGACCTAGGTCTTTTTTAGACTTGACTTGACTGACTTCCATGATCCTAGGTCTTTTTTACGACTTGACTTCTGGTTTTACTGATTCATCCTAGGTCTTTTTTAGACTTGACTTATACCTAGGTCTTTTTTAACTTGACTTCCAATGATCCTAGGTCTTTTTTAGACTTGACTTGGATCCTAGGTCTTTTTTAGACTTGACTTCCAATGATCCTAGGTCTTTTTTACACTTGACTTCCAATGATCCTAGGTCTTTTTTAACTTGACTCTGATCCTAGGTCTTTTTAGACTTGACTTGGACTACCTAGGTCTTTTTTACACTTGACTTCCAATCATCCTAGATCTTTTTTACACTTGACTGGGAC
The DNA here is from genome assembly GCA_025716815.1 of Dichotomocladium elegans. Lineage (NCBI taxonomy): Eukaryota > Fungi > Mucoromycota > Mucoromycetes > Mucorales > Lichtheimiaceae > Dichotomocladium > Dichotomocladium elegans. The sequence continues at coordinate 8,323 of JAIXMN010000047.1, forward strand.
TCATTCTAGGACTTTTCCTCAATATGTCTAGGTCATTTTGGGACATCATGGGGACACTTTCTAGCTGTTTTCTAGAGTTAGTCGCAGAGTGTTTGACCAAAAAAATTATACAAAAAAATAAAAAAAATTAAAACCATGATAAAATGATAGGCAAAAGCATGTGCATCATGAAAACATTCAAAAACCTGTGAAGAAAAATTCAACTTACGTTTTTTCATGGTAATTGAAAATTGGTGTTCTTCATATGCAAAGCCGCGATGGTTTCTACTACAGAAAAATTTTGCGCATCGAATGAGCCTATTTCATCAAACGGACAAGAAACCGCCGAGAAATATGTGATCGACAATTAAGTGATTACTTGCCCCTTTTTTCGTGAATCATTTTTTACATATTACCATACCAAAGCCGCGATGGCTGCAAATAGAACAATCTTCGGCGAGTCGAATGAGCCTACTTTCATCGCAAACGGACAAGAAACCGCCGAGAAATATGTGATCGACAATTAAGTGATTACTTGCCCCTTTTTTCGTGAATCATTTTTTACATATTACCATACCAAAGCCGCGATGGCTGCTAATAGAACAATCTTCGGCGAGTCGAATGAGCCTACTTTCATCGCAAACGGACAAGAAACCACCGAGAAATATGAGATCGACAAATTAAGTGATTACTTTGCCCCTGTTTTCGCATATCATTTTTACATATTACCATACCAAAGCCGCGATGGCTGCAAATAGAACAATCTTCGGCGAGTCGAATGAGCCTACTTTCATCGCAAACGGACAAGAAACCACCGAGAAATATGAGATCGACAAATTAAGTGATTACTTTGCCCCTGTTTTCGCATATCATTTTTTACATATTACCATACCAAAGCCGCGATGGCTGCAAATAGAACAATCTTCGGCGAGTCGAATGAGCCTACTTTCATCGCAAACGGACAAGAAACCACCGAGAAATATGAGATCGACAATTAATTGATTACTTTGCCCCTTTTTTCGAATCATTTTTTACATATTACCATACCAAAGCCGCGATGGCTCAATAGAACAATTTCGGCGAGTCGAATGAGCCTACTTTCATCGCAAACGGACAAGAAACCACCGAGAAATATGAGATCGACAAATTAAGTGATTACTTTGCCCCTGTTTTCGCATATCATTTTTTACATATTACCATACCAAAGCCGCGATGGCTGCAATAGAACAATCTTCGGCGAGTCGAATGAGCCTACTTTCATCGCAAACGGACAAGAAACCACCGAGAAATATGAGATCGACAAATTAATTAAGCACTTACTTTACCCCTTTTTTTCGCGAATCAATTTTTCATAGTTACCATATCAAAGCCGCGATGGTTCCTGGTAAACAAAGTTTGGCGAGTCGAATGAGCCTACTTGCAGCGCAAACGGACGTGATGCTGTCGAGTAATGCACAAAAAACTGTTGGAGTTGCGGTCATGGTGGTTGATTATTTTATGTAAAACAGAAGTGAGCTTGATAACCAAGTGGTTAGTACGTTGGACTATCAAAGCGAAGAATTCGGGTTCGAATCCCGCACAAAGCGGGTTTTGCTGCAGAGTTCCATTTTGCCCTGGTTTTGCATTTTCCACCTCTTTTTTTTTCGTTTTTTTTCCTTCTTTCCTTGCAAACAGACATGGTGCACCATGGTCTTCGAAAGAAATGACAAACGAAGCATTTTGATGTGTTTTTGTGACAAAAATAATCAAACACATTCGTTTTCTACAAAAAATCAAAGAAAGGTGTAAAGGGGAATGGTTGACCTTTGGTTAGGAACTTGACCTTTTTTTTTTTTTTGAACAAAAAATTTTGTTTTCAACCGTGCACTATATTCAAAAAGCACGAGTAATAAGTAAATGAGCATGGTAATAAAAAAAAAAGAAGCATGCATAGTGTCTTGCGCAAAAAAAATTGAAAGGGGAAAAAAAAAAGTGCAGCAAAAAACCTACAGCACACAGTATTCCCATGTCGTCCCCGACCATAGTACTGACTGTGCCAGATGGGGCTTAACTGCGGAGATCGAACGGGATCCGGTGTATTCCCCATTGTATGGCCGTAGGTTATCTTGTCTTTTTTTTCATTTTGACAAGCACTTTTTTTTTCACCTAGGACTTTTTACCTTGTATCTCGGTCAACTTTCCCTTAAGACCTTGTCTGAGACCTTGGCCATCTTGTCCCTAGGTCTTTTTCACTTAGACCTCGGCCATTTTGCTCTAGGACTTTGCCTTAGACTTGGACTGACTTGTCCCTAGGTCTTTTTTTGACTTGACTTGGACCTGGCCTAGGTCTTTTTTTGACTTGACTTGGAATCATCCTAGGTCTTTTTTTGACTTGACTTCTGGTCATCCTAGGTCTTTTTTACACTTGACTTCTGGTCATCCTAGGTCTTTTTTACACTTGGCCTCCAGTCATCCTAGGTCTTTTTTAGACTTGACTTCTGGTCATCCTAGGTCTTTTTTAGACTTGACTTCTGGTCATCCTAGGTCTTTTTTAGACTTGACTTCTGGTCATCCTAGGTCTTTTTCAGACTTGACTTCGAATCATCCTAGGTCTTTTTTAGACTTGACTTCTGGTCATCCTAGGTCTTTTTTAGACTTGACTTCTGGTCATCCTAGGTCTTTTTCAGACTTGGCCTCCAGTCATCCTAGGTCTTTTTTAGACTTGACTTCTGGTCATCCTAGGTCTTTTTTAGACTTGACTTCTGGTCATCCTAGGTCTTTTTTAGACTTGACTTCTGGTCATCCTAGGTCTTTTTCAGACTTGACTTGGAATCATCCTAGGTCATTTTTAGACTTGACTTCTGGTCATCCTAGGTCTTTTTCAGACTTGACTTGGACTTACCCTAGGTCTTTTTTAGACTTGGCCTCCAGTCATCCTAGGTCTTTTTTACACTTGACTTCTGGTCATCCTAGGTCTTTTTTACACTTGACGTCCATTCATCCTAGGTCTTTTTACACTTGGCCTTCAGTCATCTTAGGTCTTTTTTACACTTGACTTGGAATGACCCTAAGTCCTTTTTACACTTGACTTGGACTGACCCTAAGTCTTTTTTACACTTGGAATGACTTGTCCCTAGGACTTTGTCTTAGACCTTGACCATCTTGCCCATAGGACTTTGCCTTAGACCTTGACTGACTTGTCCTTAGACCTAGACCTTAGTCTTTGACCATCTTGTCCCCTAGGACTTTTAGCTTCACATTCGACTTGCGTATAAAGGCCAGCATCCCATACCACCGTATTCGCGCGTGGCACTTTGCATTTTTTTTAATTTTTCACTATCAGTTATCGGCAAATGCCAACGCCTATTGCTTTAAACACACTTGAACACTTACTTCAAGTCGACACTTTTGCTTTCTCTAATGAAAAAGCCAACTCAAGTCTTTGCATTTAAGCAATAAAAAACCCAAATGTCTTGGTTTATCTGCCCCCTTGTCTTCATGTTCTCTTTCAAGAAATGAATCCAAAAGGACAAATAGTAGAACAAGGGCTGAACCTCAGAACATCGTGGCAACAGAGGCCACTCTAGTCCTTACAGTACCCCGTTAATTTCAAATCGTCTGTTTGCCATTTCAGAGTCTGAAGGCATTCCATTGACTTGAAGGCTTCTCTAAATGTCATTTCCAACACCTAGAGGAAAACCTCAGTAGGCTCTCGAGTACTAAAAGCACTCTATCGATGCAGTTCTCTGCATTCAAACACACATAGCATCCTTTCCAGCATGGATTCTGACTTAGAGGCGTTCAGCCATTATCCAGAAGATGGTAGCTTCGCAACATTGGCCTTTCAACCAGTCGCATGTACCAATTATCTGAATGAAGGGTTCCTCTCGTACTAACTTCAATTACTGTTGGGATACCAAATCCATCAGTAGGGTAAAACTAACCTGTCTCACGACGGTCTAAACCCAGCTCACGTTCCCTATTAGTGGGTGAACAATCCAACGCTTACTGAATTCTGCTTCAGTATGATAGGAAGAGCCGACATCGAAGAATCAAAAAGCAACGTCGCTATGAACGCTTGGCTGCCACAAGCCAGTTATTATTTATTATAATTTATCTGGCAGCGCCAGTTGAAAACCATTTGTGCAACCCATGTGACAATTTTTGAATGACCTCCCATTTCGAAAATTTTCATTCTTTTGCTTCTCTTTCACTTTCTTAACACTTTTTTCAACTAGTCTCCTTTGAATGAAAGAGTAGATAGGTGACATATTCCAGCCTGAACATTCTACACTCCCTTGCCGAGGAGCAGTAGTAGCCTATCCTGAATAAGCTAGTGTGATGCCATGATTACTTTTTACATGTCCTATCCATGTGTCTGGTGCTTTCCCACTGATTTTATTACAGTGTAAATTGTACAATGGAGTATTAGTGGTAAGGGGATATAGACATTATGTTTGTGAGTATAGTGATATGTGTTCTTCAAAGTGAAGTAACCATTGGAGGCATGTGGTATTTGTGGGGAATGTAATATCTCGTGCAGTTGAACCATCTGGAAGTATGAGTTGAAGGTCTTGAAGTCGTTTAACTCTTGTAAGTGCAACATATATTTGACCATGCTGGAAAAAGTAACTAAGGAAAAGAGATATAGATGAGATTGTAAGGCTTTGCACTTTTTGAACTGTGAGTGCCCATGCAAGGTGAATAGGGAACTGAGTTCTTTCATATGCTTTAAAGGGTACATCTCTGATGACACATATTACAAGTAGTAATTCAGCAGGGTTTGAAATCCAGTTTCTTCAACAATGCTCCTGGATTTGAAATGATTCCTTGGCCTGTACACACTGCAAAATATCTGCATTCACTTTTCCATAGGTTGCGCACTAACCGTGAAGCACGCTTTTACTTTCCGATGCAATGCTCCTGGATTTGAAATGGTCGCTCAGCTTGTACACACTGTAAAGTGTCCACGTTCACTATTTTATGGGTTGCACACTTAAGCGTGAACCACACTTTCACTTTCCGATGCAATGCTCCTGGATTTGAAATAGTCGCTCAGCTTGTACACACTCGAAAATGACCGCGTTCACTTTTCTTTATGTTCCAGACTAAGCGTCAACCACACTTTCACTTTCCGATGCAATGCTCCTGGATTTAAAATGGTCACTTGGCTTGTACACACTGCAAAATATCCACGTTCACTTTTAGCTCTGTTGCACACTCAGTATAAATTAAATTTTCTTTCTGTGCCTAGCATGTTGTGCGTCAAACTTGTTTTTAACGGCCGTCAGTTACTGATGGGTGTTGAAATATGTTTCCCATTATTGCACACCACAAAGTAACGTGGCCTTTCTTTCTGTGCCTAGCATGTTGTGCATCAAACTTGTTTTTAACCGCCGTCAGCGACTGACTGGGGTTGAAATATGTTTCCCATTATTGCACACCACAAAGTAACGTGGCCTTTCTTTCTGTGCCTAGCATGTTGTGTGCCAAACTTGTTTTCAACGGCCGTCAGCGACTGACTGGTGTTGAAATATGTTTCCCCTTGTTGCACGCCATAAAAGTAATGTGGCTGTTCTTTCTGTGCCTAGCACGTTGTGCGTCAAACTTGTTTTTAACCGCCGTCAGCGACTGACTGGTGTTGAAATATGTTTCCCATTATTGCACACCACAAAGTAACATGGCCGTTCTTTCTGTGCCTAGCATGTTGTGTGCCAAACTTGTTTTCAATGGCCGTCAGCGACTGACTGGTGTTGAAATATGTTTCCCCTTGTTGCACACCATAAAAGTAATGCAGCTGTTCTTTCTGTGCCTAGCACGTTGTGCGTCAAACGTGTTTTCAATGGCCGTCAGTTACTGATGGTTGTCGAAATATGTTTGCCATTTTCCTCTACACTTTCCTTTCCCTGTGACTGGTGGCAGCCTACCACCACTTTACAGATGCAAACGGCATGACATCACGCGCGTCATTTGCCTCAATGCTTTCCCTGTGACTGGTGGCAGCCTACCATCACTTTACAAATGCAAATGGCATGACATCACGCGCGTCGTTTGTCTCAATGCTTTTCCTGTGACTGGTGGCAGCCTACCACCACTTTACAGATGCAAATGGCATGACATCACGCGCGTTATTTGCCTCTACACTTTCCCTGTGACTGGTGGCAGCCTACCACCACTTTAAATATGCAAACAGCATGACATCACGCGCATCATTTGCCTCCACACTTTCCCTGTGACTGGTGGCAGCCTACCACCACTTTACAGATGCAAATGGCATGACATCACGCATGTCATTTGCCTCTACACTTTCCTTTCCCTGTGACTGGTGGCAGCCTACCACCACTTTAAAGATGCAAACAGCATGACATCACGCGCGTCATTTGCCTCCACACTTTCCCTGTGACTGGTGGCAGCCTACCACCACTTTACAGATGCAAATGGCATGACATCACGCGTGTCATTTGCCTCTACACTTTCCCTGTGACTGGTGGCAGCCTACCACCACTTTACAGATGCAAATGGCATGACATCACGCGTGTCATTTGCCTCTACACTTTCCCTGTGACTGGTGGCAGCCTACCACCACTTTACAGATGCAAATGGCATGACATCACGCGCGTTATTTGCCTCTACACTTTCCCTGTGACTGGTGGCAGCCTACCACCACTTTAAATATGCAAACAGCATGACATCACGCGCATCATTTGCCTCCACACTTTCCCTGTGACTGGTGGCAGCCTACCACCACTTTACAGATGCAAATGGCATGACATCACGCATGTCATTTGCCTCTACACTTTCCTTTCCCTGTGACTGGTGGCAGCCTACCACCACTTTAAAGATGCAAACAGCATGACATCACGCGCGTCATTTGCCTCCACACTTTCCCTGTGACTGGTGGCAGCCTACCACCACTTTACAGATGCAAATGGCATGACATCACGCGTGTCATTTGCCTCTACACTTTCCCTGTGACTGGTGGCAGCCTACCACCACTTTACAGATGCAAATGGCATGACATCACGCGTGTCATTTGCCTCTACACTTTCCCTGTGACTGGTGGCAGCCTACCACCACTTTAAAGATGCAAACAGCATGACATCACGCGCGTCATTTGCCTCCACACTTTCCCTGTGACTGGTGGCAGCCTACCACCACTTTACAGATGCAAACAGCATGACATCACGCGTGTCATTTGCCTCTACACTTTCCCTGTGACTGGTGGCAGCCTACCACCACTTTAAATATGCAAATGGCATGACATCACGCGCGTCATTTGCCTCCACACTTTCCCTGTGACTGGTGGCAGCCTACCACCACTTTACAGATGCAAATGGCATGACATCACGCGTGTCATTTGCCTCTACACTTTCCCTGTGACTGGTGGCAGCCTACCACCACTTTACAGATGCAAATAGCATGACATCACGCGTGTCATTTGCCTCAATGCTTTCCCTGTGGCTGGAAAAAATTAAACCCATGATAAAATGATAAGCAAAAGCATGTGCATTATGGAAACATTCAAAAACCTGTGAACAAAAAAATCAACTTACGTTTTTTCAAGGTAGTTGAAAGTTGGTATTCTTCATATGCAAAAGCCGCGATGGTTTCTACTACAGAAAAATTTTGCGCGTCGAATGAGCCTACTTTTAACTCAAACGGACAAGAAACCGCCGAGAAATATGAGATCGACTAATTAAGTGATAACTTTGACCCTGTTTTCGCAAATCAATTTTTCATAGTTATCATACGAAAGCCGCAATGGCTGCTAATAGAACAATGTTCGGCGAGTCGAATGAGCCTACTTTCATCTCAAACGGACAAGAAACCACCGAGAAATATGAGATCGACTAATTCAGTAATTACTTTGCCCCTGTTTTCGCATATCATTTTTTACATATTACCATACCAAAGCCGCGATGGCTGCTAATAGAACAATCTTCGGCGAGTCGAATGAGCCTACTTTCATCGCAAACGGACAAGAAACCACCGAGAAATATGAGATCGACAAATTAATTAAGCACTTACTTTACCCCTTTTTTCACGAATCAATTTTTTCATATTACTATACCAAAGCCGCGATGGTTTCTAATAAAACATTGTTCGGCGAGTCGAATGAGCCTACTTTCATCGCAAACGGACAAGAAACCACCGAGAAATATGAGATCGACTAATTGAGTAATTACTTTGCCCCTGTTTTCGCATATCATTTTTTACATATTACCATACAAAAGCCGCGATGGGTGCTTATAGAACAATGTTCGGCGAGTCGAATGAGCCTACTTTCATCTCAAACGGACAAGAAACCACCGAGAAATATGAGATCGACTAATTAAGTGATAACTTTGACCCTGTTTTCGCGAATCATTTTTTACATATTACTAGTGTGATGTCATGACTACTTCTTGCATGTCCTATCCATGTGTCTGGTACTTTCCCACTGATTTTACTACAGTACAAATTGTGCAATGGAATACTAGTAGTGGATATAGACATTATATTTGTGAGTATAGTGATATGTGTTCTTCAAAACGAAGTAACCATTGGAGGCATGTAATATTGGTGGGGAATGTAATATCTCGTGCAGTTGAACCATCTGGAAGTATGAGCTGAAGGTCTTGAAGTCGTTTAACTCTTGTAAGTGCAACATATAGTTGACCATGCTGGAAAAAGTCACTAAGGAAAATAGATATAGATGAGATTGTAAGGCTTTGCACTTTGTGAACTGTGAGTGCCCATGCAAGCTGGATTGGAAACTGTGTCCTTTCATAGCCAGTATAGGGTACATCTCTGGTGATGCGCATTACAGGTAGTGACTCAGTAGGGTTTGAAATTTTGGATATTGTTATAGTAGTCTGAGAAAGACTTGTGATTATGCATAGTGTTCCATTGACCCATCCATTTGGTACACTAATATTGTGCAGCAACATCACCTGAGAGCCAACCTTTAGCTCAAGTATCTAGAACAGTATTTAGTATGGTCATATAGCCTGTTAGAAGTACAGATATACTTGCTTCAGGAAGGTAGGTGTGGTTTAAAGCAGTCCTTGCTGCAGTCTGGAACCCATCAGTTTTATCTGTTGCAACATATGTAAAGACTTGTCCAGGTAGTTTCCCTAGGGCGGTTCTATTAAAGCTTGTAGCTGACTCGCGTGTATGGGTAATGATAAGACTCCCAGGATTGATGTTTGATGAGTGTATAGTCCTAGTAGAGAGCAAGTTAATATCTTCTTCATTAAGATTATTCAGCCGCAGATGTTGAAGTAAACTATAGAATTGTAAATCAGTTTGGCGACATGGATGATAGACATGTTCAACTACTAGATGTTGAAAGAGGTTGGCATGTGTTACTGGTAGCATATCTTGTTCAAAAGGAAGCATCTGTGCAAGGTCACCAAACATACATACTGGGATACCACCCCAATGATGTGTAGACTTTTTTGCTATTTTACATGCATTATTAAGAAGATCAAGAAGGCTTGCTGAAAGCATACTTATCTCATCAATAAGGAATATGACCTTACTGTGCAGCTTAAAGAACTCATCAACTCTTGTATGGTTGATAGTTGATTCCACATAGTTGATACCAAAGAAGTGGTGGATAGTAACTCCTCCAATATTGTTTGCTGCTACTCCAGTAAAAGCAAGGCGAACTACTTTGAAGTGCATAGACTTGAAATGCATAGCTATTGTATCCAGAACAAAGCTCTTACCTGTACCTGCACTTCCATGGATTAATACTGGTGTACAGTCGTCAAGGTGCTCTAATGCATTACTATAGGCACAGTATTGTGATGGAGTAAATTGTGAGACTCTTTCACTTGCCATAGCTTGTAAGGTTACTGTGTTTTGTACTGAGGTACTAATATTACTATCTACAAACTGGTAGTTAGTATCAGCTTCAGCAATTGTACTGTAAGCAGAAAGTGTGGCACTCTCAACTACTGAAGTTTCTAAAGGTTCAAGTAAACCCTGTAGTACAAGTGCATCATGACATCTTTGGTAAGTGGAGTATTGCTCCAGATCAAAAACATCTGTTAGGTGTCTAAAGGGTACATTTAGTAGAATACATTGATAGAAAAATGCCTCACCAGCAGAAATAGGTAGATGCCTAGTTCTATAAAGGATTGGAGTACCACGTTTGATCCATCTTCTTCCATCTGTACCAATGAATGCATCATCAAATGAGTTTGACACTAGACAGTAGTTCATGAAAAACTCTGGATATGTGAGCTGCTCTGCATTAGTTATTCCTCTTGGCCTTTTCATATATTTCTCTGGTAAAAGCATAAGGTGAGTGAATACTAGGACATATAGTAACTACATATTACCTTGCTGGGTATCATATGTAATCCTTTCTGGGTTATTCTCATCCAAATGTTCTTTACGTCGAATCACACGCCGTTGGTTAGTAGGCATATTAGTGTCAAGGAAGAGTACTTCAACTGATGCCTGCTGTTTGTGCCAACCAAAGATATCATAGACTGCTTCAATAATACTCAGCTTCCTAGCACAAAAATGTGTTAGGACATGGTTAGTGTTACCATCTGCATCAATAACCACATGGTCCCTTCCAGTATCAAACTTGGTAAGATATTTGCAGAGGTATGAAAGAGCATGGTATCCCCTATTAAGCTGGATATCCATATTGCACTTTGTAACTGCAAGGAGCTCAGGATTATAGGGGTTGACAAAAAGACTTTGAAAATCCCTAGGATAATAATAGCGATGCTCATCATAGTATGTGTGATTAGTGGGAAGGAATGGGAAACCAAATCTACACTGACCATTCGATGTCTTAGTACAGTAGTCAGTGCATCTATGTATTTGATGCTGCTGTACAAGCTCACGTAGATTTGATCCAGAGCCTGGTGCTGGTAGCTGGGCTGTGACAATGTTAAGTGCTACTAGCTCCTCCACAGTTTTGTTTGTCCAAAGGATGCAATGTATATGTGGTGATCCACGAACATCATTATGGGCCCCCTACCCTCAGGGCTCCCCCCCCAAGAAATTTTTGAATTTATAAGCCCGCAGGTTTGCTAGTCAGCCATTCACTTTGCCGCGAAATTTTTCTCTGTTGGCCTTCACTGCTGCAACTGTCTACCACAATCTGCTCAAATCTCTGCTTCTTGCATCGTGATCCTTTGACTCATTATTTCACGAAACAGACAACATCACCTGGCTGGAGCATGCCATTTGATCCTTGAATTCCCCTGTGCCAAATCATTCAGTCCAAACGCAATTCTCTGCTTTTCTCGCCGCAAAAAAAAACTGATGCAGCCTTCCGCATTTTCCTTAACAATTATGGCGCACTTCAACATACGTCATCCCTCTTGGAAAGAAAAAAAACCGCGACATCTTTTTGATTGTGCAGTTTTTTTCACTAATTCGTTTACTAATCTCAAATGTGTACTCGGGCAGCGCATTTGTGTTTCATCGTTTAGCGGTAAGTTGCAGGCGATTCAGGGCGGTTTGGGATTTTGGCAAAAAAAGAAACAGCTTAGATGTTCCGTCCATTTTGCAGACATTTGCTCCAATCTTGTGTTGAACAGATGTTTGTATGCTTTAGAGACATTACGCAATGCTTCGACTTCCGCTCTCCTCCCCCCTTTTTTTGCTTACTGACTCTACAAGAGAGTTCAAGTACTGCGCGGTTTTCTAATGGAAAGGGTAGTATACACGAAATGCACAACAGTTTCGCCATCGATTAGGAAATTGTCTTGCTGCATTAACAATAAGTCAATCACAATCAGCAGCAAAGTGAATCATCACCGCATTTCGTAACAACATCTCTCTGAACAATATGCCAAAACTATACGCCGAGGAATAATGGAACGTCAGACCTACCAGCAACGTGTGCGGCTAGAACCAGTCAGCAGCGCAAACGCTTGGAATGACTGAACAGCGTGACAATTAGGAGGTGATGTGCTGAGAGGAACTGGTTAAAGAACACCGAGGAATAAAAGGCTGTTTTGAAGTATATAAGGATCGGGAGAAATGTATGGATTGTTGCCTCTTTAATTTTGGCGGCGAAGTTTCATATGGTGACCAATCTTTGACACACGGTTCAGTTCTGCCTCTAGACGAAGTGCTGCTTGTAAAAGCATTTCGCCATCTTCGTCATCAGCAACGTACGATCGCTTTAAAGTATTGCTCATGCGAGCGAATACAGCTTTCACTCTATTGTCGATTGACTCATGAGCTTCAGCTTCGTCGTCCCCAGGCGCCGACCTTTGGTTCCCTGGAAAGACTGTCGTGTTCACCGCCAAGACAGCTTCATCGGGTTTCATCGAATGTGTAGGACAGTGCCGAACCACTAAGTACATGTGCTTACATGCCCTTTTTTTACGATCATACGCCGGACATGTGCAAGCACTGACATGTGTATTCTCGCAATACACCTTTCGTTAAGGGAACAAATTAGTTTGTCGAAGGTGGAAAATCAATGATGTGTGTACCTCGTAGAATTTCTCTGCGTTTGTAAAAGAACACACGCGGAAGCCTTCACCGTTGCTAAGAGGCACCACAAAAGATGGAACTTCGCTCTCAGGAATGAGGCTGGCAATCCTCACAAGTGCTCGCTCATCCCGCTGCATTTTGTTTTTAGTGCCGACAAGGTTCGTCAGTCTCCTAATCTCCCACTGGATGTCAAAGTCAATCTCATCAACAAGAAGGAAGACAAGACCATCTAGTCTGCGATTCTGCTTTCGACGCATATAAATCGTCTTAAGCTGGTTATGCCAACTTTCAACGTAGTTGTTTGTCTCCATGTTTGTGAAGACATCGGGCTGATGGCATGCTGCCCATCGTTGTACTTGTTGCGGTTGAAGCCAATTGCGAGTGAAGTACGACAGGAAATCATTCTGTTCGGAATACGTCGTCTTAAAGCATTCAAGCCGCGTTTGAAAAGATATCACGTCATTCTCATACATGAGTTCTTTCAGATCGCTTATGACACCTTCCTCGATGTCTTTTTTCGTCTCGGCGTCAGTAGCTACAACTTTTGCGCGGATGTTATTCATCCATGCACGTAAAACGTGCCAATTGCAATACTGTATGTTGCAGTCGTTGCCCCACACGGACCGAATTGCATTGCCCTCTGGAAAACTGCAATCAATTGTCACCTTCTTAGGTCTCATCCCAATATTTGCGAGCGACTGAAGCCAGGCTGCAACTGGCCGAGATGTGAGGTCGTTCGTCAAATAATAAGCAACTGGGACACCACGACCAGCAGCTTCGTGGAGGATGATAAGAGTGTAAAGGACTGTGTTCGGATAAGCAGTTACATCATGTGTGGCGTCCATGCTAAAGTATTTCGCTTTCTTCAACAGATCGCACTGCCACTTCGAACAAAACCCAAACGATATGTCGCGCTCATTGATGGTTTCAACGAAGACGCTATGTCCACCGCTCCGTAATTCGGACATCCATTTCCTCGTTGATTCAAAATCATCACCACTCTTACGCGTACGTTCCTTCAACATCTGGTGATATTCATTATAAACATCAACAGTGTGGAGGTAGGCAGCTCGTTTGTTTTGCGGCGTGTCGATAAATTGGCGCCGGAGAGCATTGCGTACTTCTCGGACAGAATATCCCTTCTGTAGCTCCTCTCTGATCATATTCCTGACTTCATCAGTATTTGGGAGATAGGCGACATCTTCAATACTCCCGGGAATATGATTGGTATGCCCATTCCGATATTTCAGATGAACATTTTCAGGATCAGAAGGGTAGCAAGTGGCGAGAAGTGTAGCTGTGCATCCGACTTTCTTGGAATCAGCCTGATTCAGTCTAAGCTGGCCACTTTCACCACCAGGCACACGTTCTAAATGAGGTCGTGGTTTACCAGCCCGATGGCACTCGAATTTCTTGGACCACAACACCGATTGCGAAGTCAATCATTTCTTTTCCACTATAAACATTATGAACATCGCGTTCACATCTAGATCGGCGACATTACCATCGGGTTTAACACTCCAACCCTTTGACACCCAAAGTTCACCAGACTCTAGTGCTGAGTCCTTCAAGGTTTGTTCCCAGTTGTGAATGCTGACAATGCATGTACTGGTAGTTGCGCGCACAGGAACAACGATGGTCGATGGCGTGTTATCTGAAAGTGCTGACATTTGAATGAGCAATGAAGGAAAAGAAAGTACATCGTCTAAAAACTTTTTTATTTATTTATTCACAATTTCGGATATTCTGTGAAAGTGCATATCATCCCTGAGCAGTTTTCAGCTCATACTCGACTTCACTATTATGTGCACATCAGCAATGCTCCTGTCAATAATCTCAGCACATCACCTCCTAATTGTCACGCTGTTCAGTCATTCCAAGCGTTTGCGCTGCTGACTGGTTCTAGCTGCACAAGTTGCTGGTAGGTCTGAGGTTCCATTATTCCTTGGCGTATAGTTTTGGTATATTGTTCAGAGTGATGTTGTTATGAAATGCGGTGAGATTCACTTTGCTGCTGATTGTGATTGACTTATTGTTAATGCAGCAAGACAATTTCCTAATCGATGGCGAAACTGTTGTGCATTTCGTGTATACTACCCTTTCCATTAGAAAACCGCGCAGTACTTGAACTCTCTTGTAGAGTCAGTAAGCAAAAAAAGGGGGAGGAGAGCGGAAGTCGAAGCATTGCGTAATGTCTCTAAAGCATACAAACATCTGTTCAACACAAGATTGGAGCAAATGTCTGCAAAATGGACGGAACATCTAAGCTGTTTCTTTTTTTGCCAAAATCCCAAACCGCCCTGAATCGCCTGCAACTTACCGCTAAACGATGAAACACAAATGCGCTGCCCGAGTACACATTTGAGATTAGTAAACGAATTAGTGAAAAAAACTGCACAATCAAAAAGATGTCGCGGTTTTTTTTCTTTCCAAGAGGGATGACGTATGTTGAAGTGCGCCATAATTGTTAAGGAAAATGCGGAAGGCTGCATCAGTTTTTTTTTGCGGCGAGAAAAGCAGAGAATTGCGTTTGGACTGAATGATTTGGCACAGGGGAATTTAAGGATCAAACGGCATGCTCCAGCCAGGTGATGTTGTCTGTTTCGTGAAATAATGAGTCAAAGGATCACGATGCAAGAAGCAGAGATTTGAGCAGATTGTGGTAGACAGTTGCAGCAGTGAAGGCCAACAGAGAAAAATTTCGCGGCAAAGTGAATGGCTGACTAGCAAACCTGCGGGCTTATAAATTCAAAAATTTCTTGGGGGGGGGAGCCCTGAGGGTAGGGGGCCCATAATGATGTTCGTGATCCACGGGCTTGTACTTCCATTACCCAGAAAAAATGCTTAATACCACCTATCATATTTGCCCAGGTATGGCGAATAAACTCCTGCCAAAGCTTCTGCCATTTAAACTGGAAGTGTTTAGCAAATAGAACAGGGTCATCCCATGGCTCTGTACTATTCACTGCATTAGTCATGTCATTTGCAAAGTCATTACAGGTAAACGTCATAAATATTGTAGGTGCATTATACTCCCTGAACATTGCCATTAGATCAAGGTATGCCTTGCGCTTGTAGGCATATGATGAACGTACTATATAAGGAATAGCTGAGGTGATATCTTCATGAATATATTGCTTATTGGTTTCAGGGTCAATATGGTAAACCCCATTTTCACTTAACTCTCTAAGGTACTTGTGGTGGACAACACGTGGGCTATATCCATGGACTGCTAGTTTTTCAAGCATGTCAGCTGCAAAAAAAATAAAGGTTGGGGTCCTTGCAAAGCGCCTGTCATGATGTAGAAGCAACTGTTTAAAGTATTTTTTGGCTGTCCCCTTATCTTTAAGATTGAAGTGTGCATCACCAAGAGTATAGAGCCAAGGGAACAGCAATGGTAGTAACTCAGGATCACTATACTTGATGTCAGTATGCCCATTAGTAGCCACTTTCAGCTTATGGAAAGCTACGTCATGATCACCAGCACTCGGAGGTATATTGTCAATATTAGTAGCCATATTAATATTCCAGCCCATATTATTCATAGGAGCAGAAACATCTTGCACAAAATATCTTACTAGCTCTTGGCTTACCTCTGGTCTATTATACTGACGAAGTAATGGATTTACTACTGTAAGCTGCTCCCAAGCCTCTGCAACCTTTGTTTTGTTTATTACTAGTACTTTCTATTAGCACAATGTTTTATCACAGTAAGAGAAATATACCTGAGTGGGTCTCTCGCCCATATACTAGACCCAATGTCCCATTGAAAACAAGACCAGCATATTCATAGTTATACCTTGCTGACATACTACCTGTCAACTCAAAATGCCCAAGGATTGCATAGGAACGAGACTTCAGTCGAGTAATCTGGGACATAAGCTTTAAAGGAGAAAGGCACCCAAGCTCACAGTAGTTCATTGTTAAAGTTGCAGGTATCGTTGGGCCAACAAATGGGATAACGCGTTGTGCTCTACTAGTAGGTGAGCCTTTCAAGCATGTCTCACACACAATTACCTGTCCTCCCTTACAAATGGGTGGAAACCCCCACTCTATACATGGGATTGGAACTGGAAGTGAACTTAAAGGAAGTGCCTTTGCTTCCTTTTGATAGAGTACTATGCAGCAGTTTGCACAGTACAGCGATGCTACCTGGTTGATATATGCCTGATAGATATCAGGCGACCAATGGGCAGCAGCAGTAAGGTTAATAGTAACAGACATAAGGAAAAGGAGGGCTACTGTAGTTCCCATTTACACTTTGCTTTATATGAAATTAGTACCAGTCACAATAGATGATCTCATTAGCTAAAGTAACATAAGATCATCCAAAGCTGCATTGATATCTTCTTCAAGATCAAATGCTACAGGCACTTGGTCAGTAGGTGTAATTGATGCTTCTAGCAATACATCACTAGTAGTAGTGTCAATGCGTTGGCGTTGTGCCTCTGAGGCAGATGTAATCCCAGCTTCACTTGCACGACGCCTATGTGCCTGTGATAAAAAGATATGGCCACCAAGATGCCGGACAGGGATCGTAGTGGTTACTACTGCATCTGCATCTACCTCTGGTATAGCAACATTTGCAGCATGCTGGGACATAAGTTTTTGCTGGACTGCAGCTGGTATGGCAATTGCTTGGGTGATACTTTCAAAGGTAATAATCTTGATCCAAATAGAGCTAGGATACATCCAGCCTTGCACATCATCAAAGTCAATGGCATCCAATGCTGTAGCAGTGACATTGAAAACCCATGCTTGTGGTGCAGTGTTAACTACCCTTAGGAATGCCACCTGCTGTTCAGCCTCTGGAAAAATAATAGGTCCTCTCATTACATCAATTAAATCGATCAATTATTTCTTATAAAGGAAGGAGTGCCTTTTATGGACACAGATGAATACAAGAAAAAATTGATCAAAACGATCAATTTTTCTTACTACGACTTCCTTTTTTGGCTTTGCTAAAGGGACGGCGCTACACGAATAGTATCACATAACTTCTTACTCCAACATCCAACCATCATGAACAGCAACAATCGCAACTCGTTCCCCGGCATGGGCCAATTTTCCCTTCGTGGAATGTCCCAAGCCAGAAACATGCCAGCTCCAGTTTCTGAGCAAGCGACAGGTGCTGCTCATCTCGCGCCTGTCAGCACCAATGGCGAATCAAGCAGCAATATCTCTTGGTGCGATGAAACGATCGATTTGCTGTTGGGTGAAATGAGCCGCAACTACATGCGGTTGTTGAATTCCGAAGACACGATGGTCAGGAATCGAATTTGGGCTTCGGTGGTCGAGGGCATCAAAAGCTCTGTCCAAAGGGAGATTGGACAGAGCCGCTCTTTTGATGCAGGCGACTTCCTTTCAAAGATTGACACGCGCCGCGCGCAGAACAAGTGGCAGTCTTTGAAAGACAAATACAACAGCGAGAGACGCCGCGTTGGAGCCACGGGTGTTGGCGGCTCTCACCCCGACATCGAGTGGCGATACTACAACCAAGTAGGCCAGATCCTGCGCGACGACCCGTCGATCCACCCCCACATCACCCTGGAATCAATGGATGTGGGGGTTACTGGTGCTATGCACATTGCCAGGAATGAAGCCCAGGATGCGACGGCGACGACGACGGCCGAAAATGGTCCAGTAGACGCCCCAGCCCCTGCTCGACCTGGTTTAGGGCGCGGACGGTGCACAGTGTTTGACCTCGACGCAGTGTGCAACATCTTCCGCGAACTAGACGAGCACATGCTGAGTAATACTCAGCGTGCTCTCGAGTCAGGGGTTGGGATGTTTGAAGCAGCGATGGAGAGAGAGCGGGTGAAGAGGAGAGCAGAGCTGGAGGAGTTCCGCAGGGAGGTTCGCCAACGCCGCGAAGAAGACCGGAATGAGCGGCGGGAGATGGCCAGGCAGCATCTCCAGGTGATGCGGCAACTCCTTCGTAATAGCAATGCGCTCCTCAGGAGTAGTGGCATTGTTCCTGAGAACCTCCCCTCAGATGATGAAGCATCCCTTCATAATGAACAGGTAAGAACTTAATGCTGGGTAACGTCACCAGGCAAATTAGTCTAATTGGAAGTATTCACGAACAGGAATAAAAATATTCAATATGAATATTGTTAAGTATATTTGTTTTTTTTTTAAAAAAAAGCTATAGTCTATGGGCGGAAATGATGCGTGAGATAGGAAGACAAACGTATACAGTAACATTATGTTTCTTACGTTTGCAATGATTCGACAAGCTCGTTTCATAATTGCCGACCTCGCTCACGCTCAACGTTCTGCAGCTCTCTGGCTTCTTGCTCGCTCAAAGAGCTGATATTGGCGAATGCCACGTTATTCGGATCCGCGCGAGCGTCACTGCCAACAAACACTTCGAATTCTTCAACGATATCATCGTCCGCTCCATCTTCGATATCACCAGCGTCAATACACATATTGTGTAAGACACAGCAAGCATAGATCGTATTTGCAATCCGATCTATGTTGAGCATGTACAAATGCTTCCACAAAGTACGCCAGCGGGTGGAGAGGGCACCGAAAGCATGCTCAATCGCAATACGTGTGCTGGAGTGAGCCAGGTTGAATCGTTTTTGGCTATCAACCATAGTTCCACGAGGGAAAGGAGTGATAACCGTCGACATCAGTGGGAAGGCAGAATCTATAGAATTCATTGTCTCTTGTAAGTATAACTTGGTGATTGTTGGCATACCAAATACTTTATCAATAAATTACCCGCTGCGATGTATGTGTTGCCCATGCACATGCGTTCAGGCATGATCAACAAGTTCTTGTAAAGCGCACTTGATGTGAAAGAACGCGCATCATGCACGCGACCTTCATATCGGTAAACACATCCGGATTTTGCTTCGCCATTACATCCAGTCTATATTAGCAGTTGACTGCAACTTACCGGATTCTCCTGCTTTCACATAAGTGAAACGCATAGTGTCATCACAGACAGCGAGCAACAAAATGGATGCATTGTTTTTACGGTCAACATATGCATTTCCATTTGCACTCGGCTTCTGGATGACACACAGCTTTCCATCCATCGCCCCGATCACCTGGGGGAGGCGGGGTCTTCTTGAAGTTCCACCGCTTTTGAACCCCTCTGCAATGGCCATTGCTCGGCGGATGTCGTCTTTTGGCCAGGTAATTGTACGCTGGCCTACTCGTTGCATGGCTCGCACAAACCGATCGGTAAAGTTGTTGTACGAGCCGTCTTCGATGCCCAACGTTTCCTTCATCAAGCAAAAGCCGAAGTGCGAATTCGCAAAACGCCAGAGGACCACAGCCACTTGTATCCATACCGGATACCCGCCTCTTGCAACACTACCAATGTATTCAGGATCATTTGAGAGCTCATTGACGAGCCTCTCAAATGAAGCACGTGTAATCCGATAGTGTGCCTTGAATCGATTACGACCACTGGCGCTATCGGTCAGCTGGGGATGTCGAACAGTCCACCAACGGATCTCTTCGTACGATCGAGGACGCCGCTCCCTTGGTGTTATGGCAGCTGACAGGAAGACTGGGCATGCATAAAAGATATCGTAAAAGATATCTCTCTGTACAATTCGAGTTCGAATTGCAGCTTCCATGGCGAGTGAAGAGAACAAATGCCATGGGCAGCTATCAAGGCGCTCAAGATCTTCTACAAGCCACTCCAAGATGGCTTTGTCCTCGGCATCTTGCACAGTAAGCATCTCGTCATTGAGTGCATCTTCAAGAGCCAAAATGCTGTCTGCGATCGTCAAGATGATCTCGTGTTCGGAAATGTTGGTGTGCGTATCCATTTTAAAGGTATGTTAAAGCGGGTGCGTAAGTGTCGCAGGTAGGTTAAGTAATATGGTCAGGCTTTCGCTTTCCGACTCTTACAAAGTTACTGAGCTCCAATCTACAGCACTTCCATAAAAGGCGCCCTTCCTTTATAAGAAATAATTGATCGATTTAATTGATGTAATGAGAGGACCTAATGACTTTCTTGACGCTAAATAGTAACTTTAGGTAATGTCTATACCAAAGAATAATGGCCTTACTTGTTGCTTTGGATTGAATATCCAACCACCTTAGTGACATGAGAGCCTTGACTATTACAACTAATAGTAGCAGGTGTTAAATAAATAGTGTAGTGGGACATGGAAAAAAGGGAAAGAAGAATACTAATTAGATGCTTAGCATTACACAGCTTATATAGCCCTAGTGATAGTATGCCACTACCAGCCACAGTAAGGGTGGGCAGCCAAATGATACATGTGATGGCATGCAGTTTTGTTAACCATCTAGTCTTAGGGTATTAGCAGTCAATAAAGATACATGGTAAAAGATGTAATCATTCTTCATGGTGTTTTATAAAAAACTATTCTTCCATACTAATTCCAGCTAAACTACTAGCAGAACTAGTTGGCCGTGTGGAGGGAAGTGAAGAAGGGGGAACAAGAATGTCATTAAGTAGGGTAGTTGCTTGGCTAATAGTAAAGCCTTGGGGTAGTTTAGTTAATAGTAGTTGGGGGGTAAGTGTCTCATCTCGAGCAACAAGTCGCTCACAAAACTCTTTCCCAATTGCTCTAAGTAACTCCAATGGATGAGCCTCAATGTTTGCAACAGCAATGGAATCGTTTAGGCATCGAAGTATAGTGGTTTCAGCTGGTGACAGCTCTGATTCTTGAACATTGCTTAGGAGATTCGCAGCGCAGAGTCGTTGTGCAATATTATCAGATGTTATATTTGAATCACTTAGACGTTCTGCAGCCTGGGCAACCTATAATTTTTGTGAATCATTATAAGCAAACGTTAGTCAAGCCTTAATGAAAGTCAATAGAGAATACTTACATTGATGGATACACTATGTGCTAATCGAATCCTTGTAGGAGAGATAACTAAAGATTGCGTCCTGACACCACGTTGGTTCAGATAACTATCCACCCTTAGCCTTCCTTGAACAACAACTGCACTGCCATCACTGATATGGTTATCTTGTAAAAATGCGAGGATCCTTGGGAGATTGCTTGTTACTCGGAAAAATGCTCGTTCTGCTGAAACTGAGAATGTTGCAGTGATATTATCGTTAAGAACACCATCCACCATTCGTGGGTAATTCAGCCACTTTATGTCACGGGTAACAACACCAGTGAGTCCTATTACAATCGACATTAGGAATAACCAAGAAGAGGAAAGATATCAAAACTACAATTACTTTAAATATTCTAGCTGCTTTATACTACAGCATTGTAGAGCCTCTGTAGCACCACACCCTTTCTTTCTTTGCCTAGCACGTTGTTCGTCAAACATGTTTTCAACCGCCGTCAGCGACTGACGGGTGTCGAAATATGATTCCCCTTGTTGCACACCACAAAGTAATGCGGCTTTTCTTTCTGTGCCTAGCACATTGTGCGTCGAACTTGTTTTCAACCGCCGTCAGCGACTGACTGGTGTTGAAATTATTTTTCAAGGGGTGGTGCATGGCAAACTAATGTAGTCTTTTTTCCTTATATTGCACGTGGTGCATGAAGTTTGAATTAAGCCTACTGCAGTTACAGTGATTGAGTGATGCTTATGGTTGATGTGTAGAACATTTGGGCAGTGTTTATGGATGAGTAAAATTTAGGTATAAAAAATTTTAACCTAGTTTAACGATTCGGCATCAGCAATAAGTTTTTCCAATGGTCCATGTAGGGTAGGGGCAACATCTCTCCAAAGTGCAAGTCCATCAGAGAACCCCTTTTTGTTGGTCTATAAAATGAAGTAAGTTTTGGGTACTCTAATATTAAAAAAACATACATTGGCAAGCCTAGAGATGCTGAACACCTGCGGCAAAAGGAGAACATATGGTGATATTTTCACCATTTCCAAAAGGCGAGGAGCACCTCGCAAGACATATCCCTCCCATGTGTCTTGTGCAACTGAAACTGAAATATTTCTGTTAGACGTTTTCTTGGAAAAAAACTTTTCGACTTACTATTAATAGTAGGGTTATATAGTAATGTTTCAGCTTCTTGCTCCCTACCACTTGTAAGCAGTGCTGTATAGATGATGTAGACATTTAAAATGTAGACATTACTATACAGCTTTGCTTGCAAATTTACTGCTTTAATCGATTGAGGGTTGAGGTGGATAAGTGTATCAAGTGGATTAATACCACTAGACACAGATGAGGCAGGGAGGAGGACAAGACTGTTTGGGAGTTGCTGCAGTGGTATAGGCTGTGTGACATTAAACGTCTCACAGAGCTCACCCATAACTGCAGCAACACGTTGAATATCAACTAGTGCATTTGAGACAGCTTTTGGGAATGCACCAGTATTGACAAGAGCCCTAGTTACTGGTTCTTCTGTGGGCTTTGGCGCCTAGTTTAATATAAAATGATGAGATAAAATACTGAAACACAAAATATTAATACCTCTATGTTGCGACGCTTAGTTGGCCTTGAACGGGGGGGCTGATAATCCTCATCGTCAGTAGATGGATCCTCTACTGGTGTTTCTGGGGGAGGATGGTCTACTCTGCTACTAGTAACAGTTAGGGGATCCACTTCAGTAGGATCTACCAAAGTGGCTAACTGAACATCCTCAACAGATGCTGGGCTTGGTGGTGCAAATTCATGTACCTAATAGAAACTGATAAACAAACATCCCTGAAATAATACTAAAAACTTACCAGGACATCCTCAGCTACCTCAAGTGGTTCATGAGCCACCTTCACTTGGATCTGCCCATTTACCCCAATAGTGTCAAGGTTAAACCCAAGGTAGGCAGTATGCCAATTCTCGTCAGCAACATGAACTTTCACATTATTATTACGGAGGAACTCCGTAATGGTATCAAGGGCCTGGGGTACAACTTACTTATATTGCCTCAAAAGTTCGGCACTCCCCCCCCAACTCAATTTTTTTTTGAGGTCAGACGCACATCCAGCTTAAAAAATTTCAGGCAATGAATCCTTTGTCTTTTTTGCGAATTCATTTGCATCAGTCCATTCCTTAACAGTAATGTGGTAACTTCAATTCAATCTGACGAGAGAGACGTGTGCGGATGACATTCAATGTAGGGGATGTGCGCAATCTCTTCATCTTCGTTAATTCTTTTCTTTTCAACATGGCCCAGTTTGTGCTTAAGGCAATTCGGCAATTTCCCTCAACTACAAAGAAAGATCTTTTAGCATCTAATAGATCACTTAGACGCTAGGATGTCTTTTGTAATTAGATTAATAAGACACTATCGTTTACTTCGAAGGATAATGACTTCGTAATCATAGCATCAGTACACAATTTGTAATGCAATGTTAACGGCCATGGTGGGGCGAAAAAAAAACGCAGCATTTTCAGGTTGATCATGGCAGCTGGGTCTCCTTGATTAAGGGCTAAGATGAGGAGGGATAGGAACTCTGATACTGACGCGACATATAACCCATACTGGGAAGGGATTGTTGGAATGTAAAATAAACATTGCGCAAAGAATCATTCATGGCACATTCCTTATGCATAGCATTGAGGTTTACAGTAATTTAACTAAACTGCGAAACTTGTTTCTTCGCAAAGGCGTGATATAGGAACATGTAACATGAACAGAATAGAAATGCGGTACAATAAAAAAATTCGGAGCAGTATTGTGCTAGATATCTTTTTTGCTTCCCACCTAAGTGATCGTACAAAAGAATCTCGGCGAAAATGAGCAGCAATAACAATGCCACCACTTCCGCGATCCGTCACCAAGATCTGCGCGAGACCGAATGTCATGTCGACAATTATGTTGAGGTTCTGAAGCAGGCTCCCCAAAAAACCGGGGAATGCTGGGTATATGACTGTATCTATCAGCCGAAGGAAATGAACCCTGAAGGTAATAACGAAGACACATATATTCCCACGACAGGAAATATAACGTTAAGTTCATTAAGATATGCCGAAACGCTCGAAAAATTTCAAGAAGAAAGTGCTGTGGACGCGATATTATAACTGTCACCGCTCGACACGTTTCCGCGTGAAACGTAGCGGCGACAGCAGAGCTAGCATATCAGAAGAGGGCCAAGGAAGTCGGCCTATCCAGAAAAAATCGAAGCAAGTAGGATGCGAGGCTGGTTTAAAGCTTACATGCTATAAAGGCGATCCGACCAAGGTCGTTTTTCATTATACTAAGGAGCATACCGGTCACATCCCTGGATCTATCGACGATGTCAAGTACTTGCCACTTTCTGACGAGCTCAGAGCACGCATCCTTGCTGAAATCCGCAAAGGATATAATGTTCGTCAAATTCGCACGTCGCTGCAGCATGAATACGACGGTGTAAACAGTAATCAACGAGAGGCCCATATCAGCACCACTGATGTTTATAATGTTTATTATAAACATCGTCAGCAAAAATGCGAGAGAAGCGACAACGATTTCGAATCGATCCAAAAGTGGCTGACAGAACTTAGTGCTAAAGGGTATGAGACATGGACCGATGGCGATGATGCAGGAAGTGCTCTTTCTGCTGAATACTTCGCCTTCGGTTTCACTGCTCCATGGTAGAAAACGCTGCTCGTTGGTGCCAAGTTCTTTTCTTTGGATGCAACCCATGACGTCAGCCGTTACAAACGATGGTGTGTTATACACCATGGTCATCCGCCATCCTATAGCTGGTCGTGGTGTTCCTGTTGCCTACCTTTTGACAAATAATCTGTCATCCCATCCCCTTGTTCACTGGTTCCGCTTCTTGCATTCACTTGGCGTAGTCCCACACAGAATCACAATAGATTGCAGTCTTCCAGAGGACAACGCGATCTGTGAGGTGTGGGAGAGCTGCACCATTCAGTACTGTACATGGCACGTCATGCGCGCATGGATGAAGAACGTGCAATCGAAAGTTGTTGGAGAGCAAGGACGGACACCAGAGCAAGCAAGAAAAGTAGTCCGCCAGCACCTGCGCGACCTGATGTATGAGAAGGATATCGAGAAGTTCAACGAACTTCTTGATACCTTTCTCAACAGATACACACAGACCCAGGTTGAATTCGCGACTTACTTTAAGCGTTACTGGGTTGAAGGAGCGCAAGGATGCGAACGTTGGGCGGCCTGCCACCAGCCAGCTGTATACACCAACATGGAAACCAACAACTATGTTGAATCTTGGCACAACCAGCTTAAGACCGTTTACTTGCAGCGTAAACGTGTCCATCGTATGGATGCGCTTCTCGAGATCTTGACGTCAGTTGTCGAATTCGACATAAAACAAGAGATTCGACGACTGTCCGCCAACGTTGGCCGAATGGGTATTAGTGAACATCGCTTCCGCAGAGAAGAAAGAAAAGCTGAGTTGGTCGATCGTGCCATGTTACCCGCAATGATAACGTTGCAAGCGGAAAACGAGTATATCGTTAGCTCGTTTTCAATGGATGGAACCACGTATGAAGTAAGGAAGTCATGATTCAACACGCCTTTTATCCTAGCATACTCTTACCTTTCTTACCAGGTCCACACCAGTGGTTCACAGATTACAGCTTGCACTTGTCCTTGGTTTAGCACAACGCGCCGCCCATGTAAGCATATGTTTCTAGTGCAACAACATGTCAACGGTGTAGTTGTCCGTCCAGCACTTTTGGACAGTTCTGCAACATATATGCAACAGGTGCCACATGAACCGGTTACTTCTGCCAGAGAACGCCTGACGCATACACCAACGGCGAAAGAGCTACTTGAGGATGCACTTCAGAAGCACGCAGCATCCATCACTGCTCTTAGACGTCGCATTGGGGGATCGATGGTTGAAGATCCTGACAAGATTGCAGAAGCCGTCACACGGATTAATAACCTTACTGAAGAGCTTTCCTCAATTAATTCCTTCATTGGCGCAGCTCTTACCATTCCTCCAAATGCTAATTTCCGCCGTCAAAACAATTGATACTCGCGCATTGTTTAATGTACCAGAAATATACGTCAATCATTTTCGAAAGATAATGTTCAGCGGACTGCTGTACTTACGTTCAAGTTTAACGGCGAATGGCATTCAAAAGAGTTTTATAGTTCATTCATCTGTTGTGACTTATTAGCATGGTCTTTTTTCAACAATCGCAACTGAATGCGCGTAACAGTAACCACTAAAGAATGATTCCGCGTAGTTTAGTATAATCTCATATAAGGCGAAAGCTGTTGCTGGATGGCGTTTGAATACTGACAAGTCTCTGGTGATTTCTCTCAGTGATTCGTGACAATGACTATGCATGGTTTATCTAAAAAGCAGCAATTGAAAAAGTCTTGTTCCATGGCAAGGATTGTAACGCGAAATTAAACAGGGAAAAAACTACAGACGTCGGCCTCTAAATATAAGCCTGTCTATTTTCCGCGGTGATTTTTGTGCTGAGGACATTAATTGCTTCACATCTGGTACAAACATCAAGACCAACAGAGCCATTGGGCACATCATTCTACACATTGTATGGAGATCGACCGTTGTGCGTCACCTATAATCGACTTATCTTAATTTGTGTCTGTGAAAGAAAGAAAGGCATAAACAGCAGGGCGTTATCCATTATTAACACGATTGACCTGGGAAGTCGGTAATTATCAGCTGCTTCTATTTGTCGGGTCATTTCCGCGCAAGCTTTATATTGTCGCTATAGGAGGCGTAGACCAAGAGACACGTAGTGATTGATGGCTACAGAATCTACAAATGCCAAGGACTTTGTGGTTTGTGAAATAAGGATTAGTTAAGTGCTGGCAGGAGGAATGAGAACATATGTAGGGAATAAATGGAAACGGAAGCTGCATGCTCCATAAGGATTATGAATGATGTGCACTTATGATGGATGCATCAAATAGGCAACGTGGAGAAGATGTCGTGAAATTGACGATTGCAGTGTTGTTAATTCCATCCAGACATCCCGCTTACTGGCCTTGGTTATTTTATCCATTTCCTTTCTTGCCCACTACCATCAGCAAGGAAAGAAGAAACGCATTCATGCTTGGTTGGCTTATACCAGTAATTACTGTTTCCTGGAATTGTAATGCCCAATGCCCATCCGCAATTGGTTGCTTATGTGAATAACGATGAAAACGGGAATACAACACGTATCCCTTTTTTCTTGTTAATGTAGCCGAGCTTTGGAATTAAGTTTACGTTAATTAGACCCGTTTCACTCCAGCCCATGATACAATGCTATTACTCTTAACCACGCAACTGTTACTTCTTGTCATCTCCTGCTATTTGTCGCTGTCTATTTTAATAAAATTAGACTATCTGGAAACCTGATTTCGAATTTGATTTAGCTGTACCAAATGACCACGGCACGCGTAGAAATATAATTCTTATGACGCTTGGACATATGTCTCATACGGATTTATTGATGTCGCAGCGATCCAACGTCGCATCGAACATTGAGAATAAGATGTCTTTGTAGTTGAGGGAAATTGCCGAATTGCCTTAAGCACAAACTGGGCCATGTTGAAAAGAAAAGAATTAACGAAGATGAAGAGATTGCGCACATCCCCTACATTGAATGTCATCCGCACACGTCTCTCTCGTCAGATTGAATTGAAGTTACCGCATTACTGTTAAGGAATGGACTGATGCAAATGAATTCGCAAAAAAGACAAAGGATTCATTGCCTGAAATTTTTTAAGCTGGATGTGCGTCTGACCTCAAAAAAAAAATTGAGTTGGGGGGGGAGTGCCGAACTTTTGAGGCAATATAAGTAAGTTGGCCTGGGGTAGGGCTAGGATTACTGTTAACTTATTTTCTCTACATATATATTTCACATACTTAAGCCTCTAAGGAAACCAAGTACTGTGTGGTTTACACCACCATCATTTTCCCTAGCACGATATTCAGAGTAATCCATAGTGTTCCATCAAAAAGTGGGCAGAAAAGGAAGAGAAGGAAAGAAGAAATTATCAAAATATTCATTCTTTTAAAAATGCTACATACTAGGGTAAATTTTCGATGAGGTCATTAATTGCATTAAATAAAGGAGCTAACAGTGGGCCAAGCTGGGAAATAGGAATATGCCGAAGTGCTATAATATGTTCTGTTTCCCTTGTGGTCTCTGCAAACTGTACAAACTGTTCCTTTGACAACTATAAAAGTATTAGATAATACTAAGTAAATGCCTAGTAAAATATATGTCTACTTACACGCCCAAGCTTCATTACACCAAATGTATCTGGGTACAAGAGAAGGGCAACCCCTATATCCTGCATTAAATGAATCAGCCTTGCAGCACCTTTTAGTCCATAGAGTGTTGTCCTAGTGCTTATTCCTACCATTAACTGTTAGATTTTTTAAAGGAAAACATTAGCTACTTACCTGAGAGGAAGGCACTACAAAACTGCCTGGCTCTAGTAGGGTTGACTCCCCTTTCCTTTACATGGAGTGCCCTGAGGTATATCCACATAATGGATTTGTTTAGGGTTGCTGTTGCAAAGTTCCCTTCTAGTGCTGCAATAGTGGAAGCCTTGGACAAACCACTAATTGTTAATTCTCTGTATGTCAGGGCTGGTAAGACCACCTCCCCACTAGCCTGGCTAAGGTCCTTGATCATCTTTACTTGGTGACTAATAGGAAGTAAAGCCACTTCAGCCAGTTCTATTAAAATACTTAAAATTAGTATCTTATTGATTATAGAATTATTTGAACAAACCTTGTTTCACTTTTTCCTTATACATTCCACCAGGAATTGTAATAAACACTGGTGGGGAAGGATCCCCAGAAGCCTGACTTGGGCAAGGCTCCCTAGCCTGATCTTCCCCAACAGACTGCTCCCCACTAGGATCTTCCACAGTAGTAGTAGTGGAAGGTTCAACCACATCAGCAGTAAACTACAGCAAAGTAAACAACAATACCAAAAACAGCCCCTAGAAAACAATACCTTAGGATCAAGTTTGATCCCTTGAGTGGTAACCATCTTGTTCTGGGTACCAAACTCATAAATCCCTTTCTTCTTTCCCTTGGTTAGGGATATCCCATTTCTTGAGCAGAATATTTGGAAATACTCTGCAATTTGGACCTGCATTCCCTCTATTTTGACTTTAGTAGCTATATCTGAAGATTCTTAGAGCACTTACCAGGCCAATCTTGCATCAGGATGGTCTTGACATGGCCAAGACTTAGCTGCTCACCGTTAACTTTGATATTGGATTCAAACATGACTTTAAGTGAAAGAAAGGTTAACAAATTCAAATGCTAGTTGCTTTGATTTTTATTATATTTTCTATCCAATCAGATTACCAGAACAGTGAACGCGCGTTCACTTTTTAGAGCAACCCCAGCGGTATTTCTAAAACATAGTGACTTCCCTATATTTAGAAATAGAAATAGAAATGTGCATCCCCAGCGGTTTTTCTAAACGATTGCTATTTTCAAAAATTTGCTTCGTGCCAAGGTCCCCGCTTGCTAAAGATAGCAGGGCTCCCTACCAGCAAAAATTGAATTTTGTGTCCGTAAAGCGTGGAGTTCGAAAAATTGGGTGTGTCCCCAAAAAAATTTCACTAACATCTGTGACCACATAGCCTGCGTTCATTTTTTTTCTGAAGTAGCAATCTGCCCCATTCTTTTACCAGCTGCTAATGCCGCGACATTGTCAACAGAGGACAGCTTTAGTAATGGCTCGCGCAGAGACTAATAAGTTTGAAATTAGTAGCGTGTCATTTCCACATCATGCGTGCATCTCTGTCCAATTCAGTAATTTCGGTCTTACGCCTTTTCTAATTACGAACCGCCTGCCATCTGTAGTGGAATGGGTGGATTCCCCTTCAAGATTCAGCATCAAGAATATTCCTGCAAGCAAATGTCTATCATCTTGACGAGTGCTTTCTCATAATCACGTTATTTCGCATAATTCAGGCCTGCAGTTTTGTACAATTGGCATTAGCTTCACCGCCTCCTGCAAAGCAAACAAAGATTGCCATGTGCACAAAGAACAAGCAATGTTCCCCGAAGATTCAGTGTCAGTAGCATCATGCTCTGTAGATGTTGGCATTGCAGTTGATCGATCTGGAATTGTTACTTATTTCTTGTAAGTCTTACGCAGACTTTGTAAAATCAGATTGCATGTACTCCAAACTAATTAGAACAACTGAACAGTTGCAAAAGAGTAATGGAACTTCGCACATTTGTAATTGACGCAAGGGTTGGAAGAAAATGTCAGGAATGTAAGGAATGTAACGGAATGCCAGATGTGCCAGGAGTGCGATCTTGGACTGCGTAATCGCCGGCAAGTATGAATTGCTAGCGTAAAACTGAGGAATTGGTCATAGTTGTATTTCTCTGTGGTATGCTCAAAAGAAATAAATTGTAATAGAAGGTATTTGTATTATTACAGTACAAAATGCTTTCAAATATGTGCTTCCTCAATAGAAGGTATGTATGAACAGTGTTGTGCCTGGCTTTCGTTTCTCTGTCCTCTTTCCACTCCATCTGCATTACGTGTCTAATTACAATGTCAGCAATCAACAACTCATCTGCCATTTCTCGTGCGATCGCGAGTTTGCGATCTATCGGCAATCGCGATCAGATGCCACAATTCTCTGATGAGCATCCAGCAATGGTTTCGATTCGGCGCAACGAAATCAAGGCGTGGCTGGAAGGCGAAGAAGTACTTTTTGGCTGTACTTTTTACAATCGCACTTCGTCGCATTCACGTACCAGCAATGCGAGATTCTTATCACGCTTCGGGAATCATGACGGAACGCCCATGGTTATTCAAAGGGAGGGGGAAACAACCCGACCTGAGAGCCAAGTTCGCAGGGGGCGACTTCATGATATCAGTTTTCACGAGGTACCCCAATGGAAGTGTAGTTAGAAAACACTCTAGTAAATAATTTGCCTCAAGGTGTATATTTGCCATAGAGCAGGTACCCCGAAGACTATGACTCTAAACGGCACAAATCCGCCAAAGCGACGCAAGGCTGTCCCATTGCCTTGCGGTTGCAAATCGAAAATTTATATTCGCGCCCATGAAAGTAATCCTGATGGAGCTATCATTGAATATCATTGGCAGCATGATGGTCATAACCCAGGATCAATCGAAGACATGTGCACCGCCCCGCTTCAGCGTAGTCTATGTCGTTTAGTTCATGATTTAGTGGAGTCCCATCTTGATTGGAAGTCTATCAAAGCAATGCTGAGGATCGACAATATGCAATTGGACGAAATACTCCTCCGAGAATGTCAAGACCTGCCGCAGTCAGTGCGGATTACATACAATGTTGTAAAATATGCGATTGACAAGAGACTCTGCTGCCGGGCGTTTCTTGATCAAGAAATGACCCGCAGCCTACAACAATGGGGCACGAAAATTGCTGGTTCTTGTGGTCTATACCTGCATGAACAGCTTGACGATATTGAGGAAGGGGCATTCCTATTCGGTTTTATGTCTGAATGGCAAATTCAGGTGAGTGCTTTCTACTTGAACACATTATTCTTTCTCACCTGTTGTATAAGATTGGTAGGGAGTGTGGCGATCTTGTTTGCATGGATTCCACCCATAAAACATGTGTTGGGCGGAACGGAGAAGCATGCTTTTTGTATACCTTGGTTAGCCAGTCGCACATCACTGGGAAAGGCGTGCCAATTTGCTGGATGATCACAAACACCGAATCACAACATCCTATTAAGCATTGGCTTAAGTGGCTGAAGGATACACACTCTTTTTTGCCAAGGAAGATTATGATCGACAATTCGAGAACAGAAATGGCTGGCATCCATGGGGCCTATGGGACTAATGATGTGGATGTTTTGATTTGTCACTGGCATATCCTTCGCGCGTGGAGAAAGCAGATCAGAACAAAGATCAGAGTCTTAGAAGGCATGCGTCGCCCAGCAGAAGAAGTGAAAGCGAAGCGCGAACGCGGATTTGAGCATCTAGTTGCAATGATGTTTGCAGAATCACCATCACTTTTCGAGGCGAAGTATGATTGTTTTTGTCACTGGGTTCAAGAGAATGAAGGCCAATGGGATGTTGCCGGGATCTTAGTCTATTTTGATGAGCATTACTTATGCAACAAAGAACAATGGAGCCGTGCTTGGAGATCGGTAATTTAAGTCCATTGCTTAACTTCTCACGATCTCATTTAGCTTCTGCATTTAGGGTCATTATCATACTGATACAAATAACTATGTTGAAAGTTGGCACCGACTTTTGAAAGAAGGCTATCTGGGGAGGATGGCTGGACAACGCGCGGATGTATTAGTACATATCCTATGGGATATGGTATTGCCTGACTTTAAAACAGACCACGTCCGCTGCGAGTTTCAATTTCAGTTAATTCACAGGAACCAAGCCGATCAAAGGCGATACAACGTTGCACAACAAATACCAGGCACGTTCTTATACCTCTATTCGACGCTGATCACTTACATCCAGTGATAAATAGATCATACTGCTCAGCAGCTAGTGAATCGACAAGGCAACAACGTTGTTGTACAGTCATTCACAGATCCAGAAAGGGAATATACCATTACTCTTGCAATTGACGACTCAAATACAATGCTGTCATGCTCTTGTCAAGATTTCCAGGTGTCTGGATCGATATGCAAGCACATGTATCTTGTAAACCGCGTCGAGGGAATCCTGTTCCCAGAAAGTATTCATGCTATCCGACAGCCATCACCACCTTCCACTTCCAGACCTTCAAATCCAACGACTTTCGAAGAAGCCAATGCAAATGTTCTTGCAGATAACAATGTTGAATTCCTTGAGGCTTTGGAAAGGTGAATTACTTCTCATGCAGACATATAGCTGTCATACTCAGTGGATTCTTCTGTCATAGATTGAGGAGCGCAGCACAACAACTAGATCAGGAAACTCTCGCGATACATAATAGCAGAGGCAGCATGTATAACCACTCAGATATTGCACTTCTCAATGCAGCTGCTACACAAATCAATCAAGTTTTCTCAAACTTGAAAGATGCACGAAACCAAATTCGCAGTTTGCATGGACGTCAACGCAGAACGTAAATGCAGCATCTCCAAGGAAAGCAATATCCTACATATAATAAAAATATCCTCAGTATGAAGCGACAGCTTGCTCATTGGCGTAATTCGATCATACAAACCACATTGAATGCATTGTTCAACCACCCTACTTGCCAGTGATTACGCAGTCCAAGATCGCACTCCTGGCACATCTGGCATTCCGTTACATTCCTTACATTCTTGACATTTTCTTCCAATCCTTGCGTCAATTACAAATGTGCGAAGGGCTAAAAGAAAAGATATGTACTCACCTTTTTAAATTGATATTACTCCTCCATTGTTCATGGTATCGCAATACTGAAAACAGTATCATAAACTGTGGGTTTTTGGTATTCTGTGTGAGTAATTTGGTAATTATATCTCCGATTCTCACTATATTATAGCCTTTTGAAAATAGGGACTTTTTTAAGAATTTCTAGCTTTCAATTTTCAATCGCCATTTTAAGGATCAAAATGACATTTTTAAGTTATAGTTACTAATACCAATCCTCCTTATTTTTTTCGGAGAATACAGCGGGCAACTCAGTTTGCTGAGCTCAAAAATGTTAAATTTTCTGGGAAAATCCATTGTTAATTAGTATAGTATCAGAGTAGAGTTTCTTGTATTAAAAAGCATTTGTATATGTTTTCTCTAACCTACTATCGTAACACAAGCATACAATATATCACCAATCCGTCGCTTTACAGTATACTAATAGGCAGTTACTTTTATTAGCCATTTTAGCAACAAAACAAGGCAAAACTAAAATTTGGATTTCAAAAATGCATATGGTATAAAAGTGCAAAACCACCAAATCGAACCTGCGACCTACAGTATACCAGTAGTCCGCTGTTACCAGTATACCAATATAACACACATCTTCTTACTATACCATGTGATTTTTGGTATGCTAGTCAGTGTCCCCTTTATGGTATATGAGGTATTATGGGTCAAATATATAGTCCCTCATGTTTCACCAGATTCATGTAGCATCAGCTACAGTGACAGGTCACTATTAACTGACAGATGCCTCTACTGTGAAAAGAGATGGCTGAAGAGAATTAGATTGTTATAGATATCACACATATTGGCACCAACTATCCCCAAAAAAATTATAGCTATGTAAAAATGACTCGGGAGAATGACTCAGGTCCACATTAGTAAGATTTTTTCCCTTAATCTGGTATACCTGCTAAGCGGAGTATACTGTTACCAAATATATATAAAGAGGGCCATAGAATACACCCATCTTATCTTATTACTCTTCCCTATGTCCACTGAGCCTAATCTAACCTCCCTCAGCACACCACTCCCATCTCTGTATGAGTTCTGGCCTATTGCAGGATGTGAATCCACAGCTTTCAGGTAGTTAAAGATTAACATATGTGATTAACCTATATTCTGATGCACCACAATAGGTACCTTGTAGGTCAAGGCACTTTCTATAATGAAGACTACCAAGGCCCAGAAATTATGTGCCCAAATGGTGTTAGAAGAAACTTGGTTTTTGGTGGATCACGTGGTCTTGTCTGGCAATGTCCAAAGAAAGAATGCTGCCATAGGTCTCGCCGATCAATTCGTACCCAGTCCTTTTTCTACCAGCTGAAGGCTCCATTAAACAAGATTCTCTTGGTTATCCTACTTTTCCTCCAACGTTGCCCAACTACCAATATTTCAGCTATGGCAGGGATATCAGTACCAACAGTAAGGGAAATCCTAAATATGGTCCTTTATGTAATGGAGTGCCACCTTACTTTGGATGACATGATGGTTGGCAAGTATTCTTTTCCTAGACACATTCACTATGCTATTTACTAATCTTCCATTAAACGATTATAGGAGGAATTGATGCTAATGGTGAGCCAATTGTTGTGGAAATCGATGAAAGCAAGTTTGGAAAGAGGAAGTACCATCGCGGCCACCAGGTGGAAGGAGTCTGGGTTGTTGGTGGTGTTGAAGGCACAGCTGCCCGAAAGCTGTTCCTTGCTACAGTTCCAAGGCGTGATGCATCTACTTTGGAGGCAATTATACAGAAGTTTGTTCGGCCTGGAAGCATTGTTCACACTGATTGCTGGAGGGGATACATGCATCTAAACGAACTGGATGGGTTATCTTTAACCCACTGTACAGTAAATCATGAACATGCTTTCATTGCACCTGATGGTACCCATACTAATACTATTGAAGGTAAGAATCAAAGCGCATTTTATAGCATTAACTCATCATTTAGTAGGTACATGGAATGGGATTAAAATCAATATCCCACCCCGCCAACGCACAAGACAGAAAACGCCATGGAAACTAGTTGAGTTCATGTGGCGGCGCAAGCATTCCTTGGATCTCTGGGGTGGCTTTATGACTGCCTTAGCTAAGGTCGAATTCCACCATCTGCAAGGCTTAGTAATGCCTGTACCAGTGTACACACAGGTGGAAGAGACGCCTGCTGATTTAAGAGTGCCAATTGGTAGGTTACTAAATCTTTTACTTAGCATCTAACTGAACTGGATTGTTAAACACTATAGAATGGGACCTCAACAGCAGCCGCTTAACGCGCAGACGCATTAATGATGACGATGGAGAGGAATCAAATAGCCAGAGTAGTAGTGATAGTGATTCAGATAGTGACTTTGTAGAATCTGATGACTAGTTCTATTAGCTAGGCAAAAATCAAAATTTTCTTTCGCTTAACATGCATGCATTCAACTCTACGCTATTTAAAGATGTGACTTTACTTATATATCATGTCACGGAAATGTCATTTTCATGCAGAAAATGCATAAAAAGGTATTTCCTAGTCAGATATTAGATACCGATCATTTTCAAACTGCAATAGCATATCCATATCTAAACCCCGCGTGACGCAAACTATATGTGGAGGAAGCCCAGAAAACACGCTTTTAAACGCATATTTCAGCGTCACAATAGCTCAACCTGAAATAGAGTAACACATGATTTAAAAGGTGAGTACATATCTTTACAGAGATCCGTGCGAAGTTCCATTACTCTTTTGCAACTGTTCAGTTGTTCTAATTAGTTTGGAGTACATGCAATCTGATTTTACAAAGTCTGCGCAAGACTTACAAGAAATAAGTAACAATTCCAGATCGATCAACTGCAATGCCGACATCTACAGAGCATGATGCTACTGACACCGAATCTTTGGGGAACATTGCTCGTTCTTTGTGCACATGGCAATCTTTGTTTGCTTTGCAGGAGGCGGTGAAGCTAATGCCAATTGTACAAAACTGCAGGCCTGAATTATGCGAAATAACGTGATTATGAGAAAGCACTCGTCAAGATGATAGACATTTGCTTGCAGGAATATTCTTGATGCTGAATCTTGAAGGGGAATCCACCCATTCCACTACAGATGGCAGGCGGTTCGTAATTAGAAAAGGCGTAAGACTGAAATTACTGAATTGGACAGAGATGCACGCATGATGTGGAAATGACACGCTACTAATTTCAAACTTATTAGTCTCTGTGCGAGCCATTACTAAAGCTGTCCTCTGTTGACAATGTCGCGGCATTAGCAGCTGGTAAAAGAATGGGGCAGATTGCTACTTCAGAAAAAAAATGAACGCAGGCTATGTGGTCACAGATGTTAGT
This sequence comes from Dichotomocladium elegans, assembly GCA_025716815.1. NCBI lineage: Eukaryota > Fungi > Mucoromycota > Mucoromycetes > Mucorales > Lichtheimiaceae > Dichotomocladium > Dichotomocladium elegans. The sequence continues at coordinate 45,275 of JAIXMN010000047.1, forward strand.
GAAATTTTTTTGGGGACACACCCAATTTTTCGAACTCCACGCTTTACGGACACAAAATTCAATTTTTGCCTCCCTACCGTTTTTCTATATTTCAGTTTCCCTGATAACCTGTAACTTTCAATACTTCTTTTTACTCGTCGCTTTTTTTTTTAAACATGTCCAACCCTGCTATCACCACCGCCATTGACAACGCTATCTCCAACGTCTCATCGGGGCCTGTGAGAAAAGGCAATCGAAGCACTGGCTATAAGCCAGATGAGGACAAGATGCTGGCGCATGCTTGGGTCCGCGTCTCCACGGATGGAATCAGCGGCAACAGCCAAACTGAGAAGGAATTCTGGAGACGCGTACTGGACGATTATGAATCCACCAGACTGTCGAAGTGGGGAGGAAGATATTCCCAGCGAGAGGCGGGCGGTCTGGCCAGCCACTGGCAAAAAATAAAGAAGGAGCTCCTGAAGTTTGCCGGCTACAAGGCCAGAGCCGAGCGCGAACGGGGCAGTGGACAGAACGATGGCGACGTCGTAAGTACTTGATCCTAGGTGTAGCGGTATATAATATGATAATGGTGATAACTAAATTATGCTGGAAGTATAATGTCGCCAAAGACTTGTTCCTGGCGGCGGAAGAACGAAGTCTCGACTTCGAGTATGTGTGGCCGATCGTGTGTGATCAGCCATGCTGGCGAGACTGGTCGGCCAAAGGAAAGGGCAAGGCGCCTAGTGCTGACTCTGGAAATGATGGGGCCGAAGGTTCTGATGCCCGTCCTGCTGGCCGCAAGCAGCAGAAGCTGCTGGAGGAGTGAAAGCACAAGTGGGACGAGATCCACGAGAAGAACATCGAGCAAAACGATGCTTTTCTCGTGGAGATGTGCAGGAAGAACATGCTCCTTCAGGAATTGAAGGAGAACGCGATCATGTCTGTCAACATGTCGACTTTGACAGACATCCAACGTGCATATTATGAGCATATGCAAAAGGAAATAATGGAGAAGCGAAACATCGCACAATAAAAAAATGTTTATTCTTGATTCCCCCGCATTTGCCACAGATGATGCGAAAGGTCTGTTCGTAGTTGCATGTACATATTCCGATCCTTGATCATCCTGTCGCGGCCAGTCAACTCTTCAAGATTATTATTATCTTGACGGGAAACCAGGGCAATAGGATCTTCTTCGTGAAGATATTGCGGGTCATCATCGTCGCGCTCATCCTCGACGATCATGTTATGCATGATAATGCATGCCTTCATGACCCTTTCAAGGTCGGAATGCTTCCACAATCTTGCTGGTCTGGAAATGATCTGGAAGCGGCCTTGAAGAACCCCGAAAGCTCTCTCGATATCTTTACGTACGCTTTCATGGATGGTAGTAAAATACTATAAAGAAAACAACCCCATATTAGAAACAGATATACAAAAATAGTGTAGCTACATACCTGTTCGCGCTGTCCTCTTGGTTCAGCGTACGCCTGAACAATAGTCGACCATTTTGGATATATTCCATCCGCCAAATAGTATCCCATTGAATACTTGTTGTTGTTGATAGTGAATTCGACAGGAGGGAGACGTCCAGACGCGATGTTATCCATTAAATTGGACCTATTCAAGACATTGATATCATTCAGAGTTCCAGGTTGCCCAAAAAAGGCATGCCAAATCCATAAATCGCTTGAAGCAACTGCTTCAAGGATTACTGTTGGCGCTTTCTCCTTGCCGGAAAACTGGCCGTGCCATGCCGTTGGGCAATTTTTCCATACCCAATGCATGCAATCTAGCGAGCCAAGCATTCCTGGAAAGCCACGTTTGGCATTCGCTGCCAGTATCTTCTCCAGGTCAGATGCATTCGGGGAGCGAAGGTACTGGGCACCAAATACGTTGATAACTCCAGAACAGAACTGCTTCATAGCCTCCAACCCGGTACTTTCCGCCATGTCAAAGTACTCGTCAAACATATCAGAGCTCGTGCCATAAGCCAGCTGCCTCATGGCCATCGTTGCTTTCTGGAGAGCCGAATGACCGAGCTTTCCTACTGCATCAGTTTTCTGACGAAAATATTCGTCATGGTCCTCCAAAGCGTTTACAATTCGGAGGAAAAGGTCTCGGCCCATCTGAAAACGGCGCCGGAAGCGGTTGGCTGGATACCTTGGGTATTCAGCAAAGTAATCCTGATAAAGCCTTTCACCGCTCTGAACACGATCGCGGTGAATAGTGCGGCATCCTGGTACAGATCCGCCTCTCTTAGATGGATATTCCATTTCTTCGCGTTCTGCTTCAAGCAAACTCCAGATACGCTTTTGGTTATTGCGCCAGTATATTTCCTCATCATCTGCTTCAGCAAAAAGTTCTGCTAGCTGTCTTGGGGTGGCCATTTCGAAAAGTAAGAGAAAGAAAACAAAGGTCTCTCTAAATTTAGCAGAGATATACCACTGGGGAATAAAGTTTCTTAGCTAAAATGGGAAAATAGCGGACCACTAGGGAAAATTGAATTTTTTAAGGTTATTGCTAAAGATGGCAACATGTCTATGTGGCTTTAGAATAGAAATACCGCTGGGGTTGCTCTTACTACCTTCTATTTGCTCCAGATACTACAATACTCTTGACCAATCAGATTAGTAGAACAGTGAACGCGCGTGTCGTGCTTATTTTTTGGCGGTTGCACTGTAGCCAATAGCAACGACGAATGATAACCAAGAAGTATTGTAACGTAAAGAGATGATGTTTATTCATATGGTGTGATGGGGATATTTATATAACATGGTTATCTATGATAAGTGGCAAAGTAATAATGCTGCGCTTGCTGCGCTTGCTGCGCATGAGCTGCGGATGCTGAGCAACCAAGTTGATGTTGTCAAAAGAATATTGCTGCGCCAGCGCATAATACCCCGACAATACCCCCTCTCCAGATTATTGCACGTCCTCGTGCATAGGTGTACTTGTAGCTTGAGCAAGACGTTGACGTTCTTGAGCACGTGAGGAAGCAGGATCATACCAAGGTTCCGGAATCGGGTTCTTGACGTTGAGAGGACGTAAGCGATCAGTGTGTACCATGGATGTGTAAGCTTTGCCTTGCATGTCTTGAAGTTTGTATGTATGATATTCGTCATTCTTGCCAATAACACGGTAAGGGCCTTTCCAATTATATTCAAGGCTAAGTTTGTTGTCATGGCGCATAGCAACAATATCACCGATGGAAAAATCTTGTGGTTTGAGTAAGGCATCCCATCTTTGCTTGTCAAGTTGAGCATTGCGTTGAAGTCGATTGATGGCCTTGTTGCGTGAATCATGTAAATTATGTAAATCAGGCAAACGAGAGTCTGCCAGTGCTTGTGGATCATCAGATGGATTTGAGAGGACCATTGGCTGCAAAGTGTCACCAGGGAGAACAGGATCTTGACCGTACACCATATAAAAAGGACTAAGGCCAGTTGTACGATGCTTGCGAATGCGACAGGCAAAAACAGTAGTATCCACAAATTCATCCCAACGATGAATGGCACCATTGACATATTTGCGTAACATTTGCTTGAGGATTCCATTTGTGCGTTCGGCCTTGCCATTTGTGCGTGGGTGAAAAGCTGATGTGCGCTTGTGTTGGATCTTCATGCGGCCAAGATAAAGAGCAAGAATGTTGGAAAGAAAATTTGCACCACGATCCGTGACGATTTCATGTGGACAACCAAAACGCATAACAATCTCCTCGTGCATAAACTTGGAAATGGCTTCTCCTGTAGCATCTGGTAAGGGACGTGCAATGGTCCAATTGGTAGTATAGTCAACCGCGACGAGAAGCCATCAATTGCCTTTGATGGTTTGTGGCAATTCACCAATGAAATCCAGGTGCCAACGAGCAAAAGGAGCGGGAACATCCAATGGTTTCATAGGAGCATGATGTACATGACGATCAGCGTTGGAAGCAAGTTGGCATTGTGGACATTCCTTGATCCATGTATTGATGTCATTTTGCATATCAGGCCACCAATAGCGTTTCTTGATCAAATCATACAATGTCTTGTTGCCAGGATGTCCAAAGCCGGTGTGGAATTGTTGCACAAGGTCAGCACGCCGAGTGAACAACACATAACGCACCTCGTTAGTTTGGCCTCCATTCTTGATGAGACGATAAACTTGATCGTTGCGGGTCACAAATCGTTGTCGATGTTTTTGTAATAAATCCTTGTATAACGACGGCCATTTTTCTTCAGGCTTCGCATAAAACTTTGGCCAATCGGTTTCTTGGATAGCGCGCACCGCGTAGAGGTATTCAGGCTCCATATCTTGTTCCGATGTCTCGCACTCGGGTCCATCGCGACGTGAAAGCAAATCAGGTACATGGTTATCTTTCCCAGGCTTGTATTGAATATTGGGATCGTATAACTCTAGCTCCGCAATCCATCGAGTGAGGCGAGGTGTAGGCTTGGTTTGTGTGCGAAAGTACTTCAATGGATGATGATCAGTGTGCACGATATAACTTCTTCCTTCCACAAAACAACGCCACGATCTCAATGCATGCAAGATACCCAAAAGCTCTCGTTCTTGTGCTGGATAGTTTCTCTCAGCTGGTGACAACTTCTTGGATTCAAACGCCACTGGATGCATGAGACCATCGTCACCTTCTTGAAGCAATACGGCGCCAACACCAAAATCGGATGCATCCGTCTCGATGATAAATGGCTTGTCTGGATTGGGTGGCAACAAAATGGGTGCCTCAATCATGCGGGCTTTGATTTCTTCAAATGCGCTTTGACACGCAGGCGTCCACACAATTGCCCTTTCCTTCGCTCCCGTTCCTTGTGTCAAGTCTGTCAAGGGCGTGGCAATCGAAGCAAAGTTGCGAATGAACCGACGATAATGCGATCCCAACCCAATGAATTGTCGTACTTCTTGCACATTCCTTGGTACTGGCCAGTCTTGTATCGCCTTTATCTTCTGCATCGAAGGGCTTATTCCTTTCCCGGATATGCGAAAACCAACAAACTCCAGCTCAGTCTTGAAGAACTCGCACTTCTTCTTGTTGGCAATCAGCTTGGCATCTTGAAGACGACGTAACACTTCACGCACATGGCACTCATGTTCCTCCTTGGTTTTGCTGTAAATGAGGATATCATCCAAATATACCAACGCATACTCATCAAGACAATCACCAAGCACTGCATTCATCAAGAGCTGAAAAGTAGGTGGTGCATTTGTCAATCCAAAAGGTAAGACGAGCCATTCCCAAGAGCCATATCGTGTATTGAATGTGGTCTTGTCAACATCCTCATCTCGAATCCTTACTTGATGATAGCCGCTTTTCAGGTCGATACTCGAGAAATATTTGGCACCACCTAGACGATCCAAGCATTCATCGATACGAGGTAATGGATGTGTATTGCGCTTGGTGACTTGATTGATTGCGCGATAATCAATACACAGCCTCATAGATCCATCCTTCTTGCGTACGAATAATACTGGTGCTCCCCAAGGTGATGTACTTGGTCGAATAAGTCGTAAGTCTTGAAGCTCCTTCAGTTGCTTTCGCAATTCATCCAGCTCACGCGGACTCATCTTGTAAGGTGGTCGGCTAATAGGTGCAGCATCACCGGTATCAATAATATGGGACACATTGCGATCTGGTGGTAGTCCTGGAAGCTTGTTTTGGAATACATCTTTGAACTCGACGATCAATGACTTGACTTTGGCATCCTCCACGTCTCCAGAATCTTCGGCCTCTGGACGAAGGTAACAGGCAAACATGTGTTCAATCTTCTTGTCACGCTGATATCGTTGAATTTGTCTAGCTGAGATGAGATATGCCAATTCTGGTACTTCACGAACGTGCTTAGGATGAATGGTGTATGTGGTGCCAGCATCGACAATCTTCCAAGTATCACGATCCCAATCAGGAATTGGCTTGTGTTGCTTGATCCAATCGCGCCCCAATATGAGATCGAACTTCGTATCCAAGACATAGGCAGTTACTTGATGCACAAATCCACCGGCATTCAACTGGAGAGTCACGCGTTCATCGATACGCATGCAATGACCACCAGCAGTTTCAACACTTCGACCTTTAATACGCTCTCGAGGCACTCCTTGAACCAATGATGGTGATACATATGTTGATGAGGCACCACTATCCAGCAAAATTTCACAAGGATAACCGTTGCATATCATGGAATATAGCGGTAAATCGGTATTGGTTGTGGTGAAAAGCTTCTCCAGATGATTCATGTCATTTTCCAGGTTGCCCTCGTAAGGACCAAAAATGGCATCAAAGTCGGTATCGATGTCGAGAAGGTGAGCAGTCAGTGGGTCTTGTTTCATGATGTGTACTTGATGGGCTGGTCTTGAGAAATTGTGTTGGAAACCAGGGTCTTGCTGGTGGGGTGGTTCCTCATATGTCATTCTTCGAAATGGTCGAAAACGGTAAGCGTCAGGTAACGTGTCTAATGTGCAATCTCGTGCAAAATGTCCTTCGTTTCCACAGTTGTAGCAAATAACAGGCCTTCGTTCGATGTATTGTTGTCCATAGTATCTTGTGTCGTGTCTTGTATAAAAATCTTGTCGCCTGTGCATGGTGGATCGAAAAAGCATCAGCTACCAATTGTCGTGCTTATTTTTTGGCGGTTGCACCATAGCCAATAGCAACGACGAATGATAACCAAGAAGTATTGTAACGTAAAGAGATGATGTTTATTCATATGGTGTGATGGGGATATTTATATAACATGGTTATCTATGATAAGTGGCAAAGTAATAATGCTGCGCTTGCTGCGCTTGCTGCGCATGAGCTGCGGATGCTGAGCAACCAAGTTGATGTTGTCAAAAGAATATTGCTGCGCCAGCGCATAATACCCCGACACGCGTTCACATTTTAACAACTTTCATTGGCTCATAATCCCACTTACCATGTACCTATACCTAAAGATCAGGGTTTTGCTATTTGCACCACCCCATTTACACCACCCCTGTTTCAAACCCAGCCGGCGGCCCACCCCACACCACGCTCTTACACCACCCCTCATGCAAACCTCGCCCGGCGCGCACCACCCCAACTCAAACTCTATCCTAATTACAATCGCACAAGGAAGATTGACTTGTGTTTAATCTCATGGCATTAGGTGTTGCACCTTACAGATCGCAGCAATGATGGTAAATTAGGTGGATCCTTCTGCCAGATGCTGAGCATATTTGGTGTATGATTCAGCTAGACAAGGAAAACTCGGTGCTGAAGTCTGAAGTGAGCTTTATGCACAATCGGGAAGGGTCATTTAAACTTTACCGAATGAAATGGCTTTTATGGAAGAAATCTACAAACACAGAGTTTTCTTTATGTAATGATGCAATACATTGTTTGTGCTTTATCCTCTTAAGCCTTTCGTACTCATTTCAGGGCAATAATGTGCTGATGAAGAGGATAATCGACATCTCGCCAAGCAACATAATTCACATTTCAAGACTCGTTGTCAGATAGTCGGAAAAGAAATAAAGTTTTGCGCCCAGGAAATAATACACGCTTTTCCCTCATACTCTCATTACTAGAACTCAATCTCATCAATCATGTCAGATGTGAAAAACTCTGGTAGCATTCCCACGGATCTGGATCGTACCTGGACCGGCCATGAAGCTGCTTATGCGGCCTGCCAAGCATGGGCGAAAAAGCAAGGCTACGCTCTTTACACTTGCAAGAGCAGTTACAAAGGTAGCAAGAAGTATCGGCGTATCTCATGCAAGCATCACGGGGTACCCAGGAATCAAGATGAGCTTCCTGAAGCGGTGCCTGGTCCAACCGCAATAATAGTGGACAGTCAAGGCAATTCCGTTTCATCCACTGAAGTAAAGAAGCATAATAAAAAGCACTCCCAGCGTAATGGGTGTCCTTTTCGGCTGAATGGGAGTATAGCACGCCACACTTTCAATCTGACCTAGACGGTGCACCAATCATGCTACAAACATAAAAATTATATATTCTGATAGCTCTAAATAACGCGCATCGTGTAACAATATTTTAAACTCCGACACATATATAGTTCGCTTCGTCTTTAGGTTTCAGCTTCTTCTTCTATTATAGTATAGGTCTTTTATTTACTATTTCGAACTCTTTTACTAACAGGAAGGATTTCTTCCTCACTATGCTCACTTTCACTGAGTTCCTGATCATCTACAACTGCTGTACCTACTATTATTATGTGTGCCAAGCAACTGGATAGTTATATCAACTTACCATTGTCAACATCAGGCTCCATAGAGAGAACCTCTGTAAGGGTTGAGTGATCCTCTCTATCTCCTGTGACTAGGTGGGTCTCTAACTTGGAGAATGACACCTCTCTAAATGCTTTTAAAAGGCCAGACCAGATAGCACCTTCATATTTTCGTCTCCAGATAAACTCAACAAGTTTCCATGGCATTGCCTTCTTGGTTCTCTGTCTAGCTGGGACATTCTGTTTAATGCCATTCCAAGTACCTATATCTATGTTAAGAATAATGAAAACCTTGCTTATATATACTGCTTACCCTCAATTGTGTTTGTGCATGCACTAGTTTTTGGGTCAACAAAGTGCAAACTATGATTCACCCTGTCAAATTTGATATCCCTTGACTCCTCTGTATCCTTGATCCAGTCATATGCCTTCCAGCAGTCTGCTATAATATGGCTCCCTAACACTTATATAAGTAAGTCTAAGACTACCAATACTAGGAGCTTACCATCAAGAATATAGGCGTTTACTACTTCCTTAATAGTCTCCATGCTTCTGTCAGGAACAGTGGTCAAAAAGGCCTTTCTTCTCTTGGTCCTTTCAACACCACCAATCACCCATACACCATCCACTCTATGGCCCTTGGCATATTTTCGTTTCCCAAACTTGGATTCATCAATTTCAACAATGATCCTTTCGCCATTTTCATCACGGCCTCCTATTAATAATGTTTAGATAAGTAATAGTTACTAGTTTCTATAACTTCCTGTATATACCAATTTGACAATCTCCAATAGTAAGGTCTGCTTCCATAAGCCTCATTAAATCAAGGATTATAGTCCTTGTTGTCTTGTGATCAATTGCCCATAGAGTAGTTTGTGCCATTAAAGGTAACTTGAGCAGGTAGAAGTAGATTACACCAAGGACAATATTTGGTTTGACCTTTCTACCACCAAAAAAGGAACCAGCAAGGATAGACACAGAATTCTTTCTTCCACAAGGACAGGTTCTTGAACTGCACCTCCAGTAAGGTACCTTCCCAGTAGGTGAGACTATGGCCATTTTAGATCCTTCTGGGCAGAACTTCTCAGGATATAAGGCCCCAATATCAAGTAGCCATCTAGTTTAGACATTTTAGATATAGTAAACTACTACTACTTCTAGTTGACTTACTTTGATGCCTGAGCAGGGTCTAAAAGAATAGGTGCTATATCCTTGAAGGTGGGAGTGCTTTCCATAGTAAGTGTGGTAGGAGTAGACATACAAAATAGAATGGGGGATATATACCAAGCAGGAAACTATGCCCTTTTATACATTTTTCAGGTTCTATAGATCATCAAAGATAAGCATGTGATTATCATATGGCTATCATATGATTATTTCCGATTGGGTGATATTTTTATTCGATTAGTAATGAAATCTGAGATCATACAGTACATTTCATCAAGGCTTTCTACAAAAATATAAAAGTGCAAGCTGCAGGGGCTGGGGATTGAACCCAGGACCTTTCCATTTCGAATCCGACACCCAGGAATTAAAAAATACATGTAAAGTATAAATTGCAAAAAGCAGGGGATTGAACCCAGAACCTTTCCATTACCCACCCAACACCCTAACCACTTCCACAGACTGAACAATTTGGGAGCCTTCAAAAACATATGGTAGATGAGGCAGTCATACACCTTGATTTTGAGGTTTCACGGGCTTTGTATCACCTTAATATAGTAGGGACGACTTTCACATAAAGATTGCTGTATTTATTGCTATAGTTATGCAGCTAAAATATTGTAAAATTGGCATTGAAAAGAAAATGGCCATTAATTGCTGAAAAATAGTAGATTCAGGTACTAAAAATGAATGACAAGTTATAAAAGTTTTCCAGAAATAGATCATAACCATTCAGGGAGTATGGTATGGTGTGTTTATAGATAAAACAGAAAAAACAAGTTTTCTAGGGGAGTGCCATAGTTAGCGGGGTTTGAAATGATCATTTTTGGATTCCTCGACCCATTTTACATATATAGGCAACGTTGTGTAACACAAGCATATATATTATTATAGTAATATATAGATATATATATATAGAGTGTGGCGTGTTATACTCCCAGAGATCCTCCTTTTCAGCTTATGTTACGACCATTGCGCAAGGACAGCCTTGAGTGGAGGGTTGTGTCAATCACTAATAGACACAACCATCGGCCTGCCTTAGACGTCACGACCTACCCAATCCACCGTCGATTTGACAACAAGACTGAGCACCTTGTTATCCAGATGGTTGAATCTGGATTCAAGGATGGTGCAATCGCAACCCTCTTGACAGAGCAAGGATCGCTAGTGAAGGCAAAGGACATTGCCAACCTTCGCCAGAAACGGTTCAGCAACGATCCAGGCGATCTTATGTTCAAGCTTATTCGCGCTCTGGAGAATGATGGCTATGACGTCCGTTTTTCAACAAAACAGGAAGACGGCAAATCGTATCTCCAGTCCTTGTTTTTTGCGCATAGCTCGGCCATCCAACTGGCACGGGCTTTTCCAGAAATCATTTCGCTAGATTCAACGTATCAAACCAATAGACAACGTTTGCCATTCATCAATGTCATTGGAACCGGGAATATAGGGTTCCCCAAACTGAAGACATTTGGTGTTGCTGGCGGCTGGCTCTCGGAAGAAACCAACAGCATGTACCTCTGGTTTGTTTCGGCATTGAGAGAAGTTGTCTGGCCGGCAAATCAGTCAGCGTCTCCAAAGGCGTTCGTCACTGACAGTGAGATGGCTTTGATCAATGCGCTTGATGAAGTTTTCCCTGCGGCCAAAAAGATCCTCTGCAGAGTCCATTTGCGCCGCAACTTTCGGACAAACCTCCAGAAGTATTTCGAGGTCAAAGCCGATTATGAAGCACTCGAAAAGGCATTTAACTTTCTGGCAACGGACACACTGAACGACCAGCTATCAGGAATGACTGTCATTCCTGATAGTGCGTTCGAAAAGAAGGCTCTGGAGATGTATTATGACGCTGCCAAGAAATCCAAGAACCCCAAAGCTGTTATTGACTATCTTGAAAGGTAATATCTATCCTATAACTACTAATTCACATTGGTTTCGCTAATTTTCCCTATCATCTTCAATTGGGTGTTCGCTTTACCAGAAAGCTTCAGGTGAAAGAAAAGTGGGTCGGAAGATATGTCGCAGGAGTGCAGCATCTTGGAAACACGACAACAAACCGCACAGAAGGAGCACATGCCAACATGAAGCAGCATATCAGGGCTTCAAGTAGTCTGTTTACGGCATATAAAGCAATTGACAAATTCTATCGAATGAAGGTACATATATTATATCGAGCCTACATGTACCATCTTTTATAATATTGGCACATTAGGAAGCTTCATGGAAACAGCAGGTTGACAAAGAGACTTTTGATACCAACGCTCATATACCTGAGGCACAGCAGAAACGTCTCGAGGCTCTCTGCCATAAGATCTCCCTTTTTGCATTCAATGCCATTAGAGGAGAGCTCGTCCACCTTCACGTCCTTCAGACAAATTTCTGCCGTTGTGCATTAAAAGCGGTATATGGGCTCCCTTGCTGCCATCAACTTCCTGCAGAAGGCGTTATTCCTTTGGCAATGGTTCCACGCCGCTGGCATCTTTTCCCAGAAGAGACTGCACCTCTATCAGGTAGGCAGTTCACAGAAATATGGGTTGGAGGTGGCGATAATCACAGTTTCTGATAATAACCAACTTTGTTACTAACAATGATCTATTATCTAGGCCAGGAAACACAGATAACGGACCCTAGCATAATTGCTATATCTCGTCCATTTATGGCGCCCACAGTTGATGAGCAGATTGATGCAGAACTTAGTCGGCTTGTTTCTTTACGCCACACATACTCAAACCAACAAGAAAAAGTCACTTTTCTCAGCAAACTGAGAACACTTGTCGATGATCAACCGATCGACCTTGAAAATTTGCAACAGCCAAAACCTAGCACCAACCATTTTAGAAGCAGCAAGAAACGAGCACCCATCGCTCTTGAAATCCATGAACAAAAATGCAACAAAAAGGCGAAAACAATCGCAGGACACGAAGCTTTGAGTATCTGGTATGCCTAGTACATTAATCTAGCTTACCTTACTGATGTATTAAATGTATAGGAACGGTGATACCAACCACCAACTTTCAAATATCCTCGCTCATGTCGAACGTTTCGGCACTACTAGCACCATCCCACAAACGCCCATAATGTCGGAACTTCACCTTGTCACAGATATTATTCCACGCCATACTGTTGACTCGGTTTTTAATCCTCTTGGTGATGGCAATTGTGGTTTTCGTGCAATTGCATTTGCTGTGTATGGCGCAGAAGATGAATACGAATACGTGAAGAAGGAGATGCGCGAGCAGTTTATCGCTATGCAAGATAAGGATTATGTAGGGTATCCGAAAGCCCGCATCGAAAAGGTGCTGAGTGAGGCATCAGGGGAATGGTTCATTTCCCCAGAATGTTCACAGATTGCGGCGGACACATTTGGGCGACCAATTGCTGTTTATGGCAGTAACACTTACCTCTTCCTCCCTTTCCAAACACACCCTGCTAAGGCGAAGAGTACACACCCGATCGTGTTGCAACTCATCGGGAGTCACTTTATCCTTGTCAAGATTAAGGAAGATGCACCATTCCAGTGGCCTGAAGTGGACCCATTTCGTGTTGGTGTAATGAAACGGAATGGTCGAGATGATCCGTGGGAGTCTCTTTTCTCGTCTTCATTCGAGTATTCTCGTGGCCCCCACCAGGCGCTACCAATGCCTAAAGGCGGATTGAATGTGATAGCATGCAACAGAAGCGATGATGACAGAATGTTGAAATAGCAATTGCCTACATTTAAAGGGCTTTTTTTAATAAAAAAAAACACGCATTACAGAAACTGACTCATGCTTTACAGCGGGTGGTAATGCATTTATTTGAAACATCTGCCAGCGATGTCCATGCTGTCTATGAAGATGAATGGCCACAGTTTGAGGTGGGGTGGTGCGCGCCGGGCGAGGTTTGCATGAGGGGTGGTGTAAGAGCGTGGTGTGGGGTGGGCCGCCGGCTGGGTTTGAAACAGGGGTGGTGTAAATGGGGTGGTGCAAATAGCAAAACCCAAAGATCACTTGCTGGCACTGGGATTTGAACCAGTGACCTCTGGAGCAAAAGCTAACACATTAACCACTAAACTGTTAATGACACACTCTTCTTGTCCTGGAAGGTGCAAAGTGGTAATTCCATATATGGTAAATGGGACAATCCTTCATTTCTGAATTCTCCTGCAAGTAGGAGAGAAAGAGCTGACATCGAAGAATCAAAAAGCAACGTCGCTATGAACGCTTGGCTGCCACAAGCCAGTTATCCCTGTGGTAACTTTTCTGGCACCTCTAGGCTTAAATCCTAAGCTTCTAAAGGATCAATAGGCCACACTTTCATGGTTTGTATTCACACTGAAAATCAAAATCAAGGGGACTTTTGCCCTTTTGCTCTACACGAGATTTCTGTTCTCGTTGAGTCCCCCTTAGAACACCTGCGTTATTGTTTAACAGATGTGCCACCCCAGCCAAACTCCCCACTTGACAATGTCAATATCATGGGTCATGCCGTAAAGACGCTTAAGTCTAGAACGTAGGCCTTGCGGCCTAGTCCCACTTGAATATTTAAGTAAAAAAACGATAAGGGTTGTGGTATTTTATTGTCGCTTTGCAGCTCCCACATATGCTACACCCCCTATGTCTTTTCACAATGTCAAACTAGAGTCAAGCTCAACAGGGTCTTCTTTCCCCGCTGATTTTGCCAAGCCCATTCCCTTGGCTGTGGTTTCGCTAGATAGTAGATAGGGACAGTGGGAATCTCGTTAATCCATTCATGCGCGTCACTAACTAGATGACGAGGCATTTGGCTACCTTAAGAGAGTCATAGTTACTCCCACCATTTACCTGCGCTTGGTTGAATTTCTTCACTTTGACATTCAGAGCACTGGGCAGAAATCACATTGCGTCAAAACCACCTTGTGGCCATCGCAATGCTATGTTTTAATTAGACAGTCAGATTCCCCTTGTCCGTACCAGTTCTAAGTCGGTTGTTAGTGCAGGCCAAACTTCCTAAACCCCTATGAAGCATTCAGTCGACCCAAAGTCCACCTGTTGCCAAGTGAACCTCAAAGTCAACCTCCCGACGCAGCGTTGGAATAGGCTCAAACCTGCTCAACCCTTAGAGCCAATCCTTATCCCGAAATTACGGATCCATTTTGCCGACTTCCCTTATCTACATTGTTCTATCAACTAGAGGCTTAACACCTAGGAGACCTGCTGCAGTTATGGGTACGACTGAGCACAGAATCTAATCATTCCCTTGGCTTTTCAAGGATCGTCATGGATGCACCAAATGCAACAAGAACTTGAACCATTTCTCCAGCTAAACTGATTCCATGGTCAAAGCTCCATGTTAAAAAGAAAAGAGAACTCTTCTTGGGATCCATGCCAATGTCGCCAAGTTCATTTACGTTGCCGCCTAGCAGACCTGCATCTCAGTGCTGGAATATTAACCAGCTTCCCTTTCGATAGGAGGCTCAAATTGAGCTCTTGAGTAAAACGGAACTTCCCTATCTCTTAGGATCGACTCACCCTCGACCAACTAATGCTTGTACCAAAACGAACACTCCAAACTTCGATCCACTTGAATTCATGGATTTTTCATGCAATGTCGACGCTAATATTTCAGGAAGCAAACCAATACCACCAGACAACTTTACCTCCATGCGCGATGGCCAGAAATCCCACTTGAACGAAGCACTACATGATTTGTTGGTGCAGCATTACCAAAACCATTATGAAGGCGTTGTCAGCATCAACACGCGACAGGCAGGCCGAATTTACTGTCCAAGCGAAGTTGAGAAGTTTCAGACAATCGAAATCTTTGGACAGACATACAGATCAGCAACAGCCCGTTCCATTCGTGGATCTCACATACAGGCTCTATTTGTTCAGAACGACCGCGCTATCACCTGGACGGGACAAGTACAGTTCTATCTCAGCCATGTTATTGTCATCAACCACATCCTGTTAAGCATTACTTTGCCTATGTTCGTTGGTACTGCACAGAGGCATCAACACAGCGATTCATTGACCAAGGTTTAGAGGAATGGCGAAACAGTTTCATGGCTGATGACTGCCAGTGCTTCCTGCCTATCCACCGAATTTTCTCGCAAGCTGCTGTCATCACCTATGGATCTCAAAGCAATCCCACCACCGCAAAGATCGTTGTAATCCCATTAACGTGAAGAATTGCTGCATAGTGTCAATAAGAGATGTAGAGAGCAAGAGAGAAATGGCGGTAAAAGAAATAGAGTGCACGCAAAAAAATAATAAAAGAATTTTATTGAGCCCATTCAGGCAGCTCGCTCCTAATTTCGTTTGGCAATTCAGCACCATTGTCGACCATCACCTCCCTCTTCAACATTTTCTTCCCCTTGATCTTCTTACTGGCCTCTGCCAGCCTATCTAACATGTCAAAATATTGTGCCACCTACATCAAGGCGAATAACGGTTAGTACAGCGTTGAATCCTTATAAAAAGGTCTTACGTTCTCATTTCGGAATCCAGGCTTTAGGACGTAAGTGATGCCCGACTCTGTGTCGGAAATCTCTGGCGACATGCATTCTTTGTGCAGGAGGCGCTCTCCATTGGAGAACTCTGCCTCCAAAGTAGCAGCATTTTGGGCGCGAGCAATCTTGCGAGCTCTAAGTTTCTATTGTGAATTCAATGTAAGCGATTCATCATAATTTAAGATAGTATAATATGAACTTATGCTCCACACCCGCTTGCTGCGCTTTTTCTGGACTTTCAGGCGTCCCTCCTCGGCGATCCCTTCCTCCCCTCGCTGCCAACGCTTGTGCTCGCGCTTCTGGCCTTTGAAGTACTGGTGTATCTTGGCGCGCAAGACCTTCTCGTCCAGTACTTGGCCGTCCACGGAATTGCGGCATAAATGCAGCAATCGCTGTGGTCACACCATTGTTACAGGATTTTCATGAAGAAGTTTGCCACAAAGGTTAGTTTTTCACATAGACTGTCTAAGTTTTTCGTTTTTTTTTGCTTCAAATTCGAATGCAAATTTTAGTATTTCGTTGCTATCATTTATCAAAATTTGAAAACAATAGTAGCAAGAAGGTTTCAGTCAAGCCTATAGGTGAGTCTTCATTAGCTTCTTTTTACAGCAGAATAGGTTTGGGAGATTAAATATTTATATTTCATTCAAATTTCAAAGAAGGAAGAGAAACGAAATACTAAAATTTGCATTCGAATTTGAAGCAAAAAAAAACGAAAAACCTAGACAGTTTATACCAATAACCAAATTGTGTGGCAAACTTCTTCTTTAAAATCCTGTATGGCGCGACTGGAAGTCTTCACCATACTTGGAACTGTCGCCTGCAGCATACGCGTTATGGCAACGGCTAATGTTTCTCTGGATGTTTCCTCTAGAGGTTACTATGGAATGGAGAAGCTACGAATACACTCGTAAAGTTACATACCAGTGCCTTTTGCACCAAGTCTGCAGGGGGACCCGCAGGTGGAACAGCCACCAGAGATTGTTGCTGGTTTGCTGCAACGAGAGCTGCAAGACCGCCAAGCTGCTGCCGAAGCGCCATTTTTTCAGCTTGGAAGCTGACACACTCATCTTCAAGTCGATTTTCAAGTCGACAAATGGTGGCACGCAGGTTTGCTATTTCTAGATTGCGAGCATGTTGCTCGCGTTCTTCAGCTGTGGACTCGTTGGAGGCACTGCTATGGAAGGACATCTATGGAAAGATAAGTATTGATCTTGTTTATGGATTTTTCTTTATTATTACTTTGAATACTCGCGTTGTAAATGGGAACAAGGATGAAAACGGAGGCTGTACTTTTGACAGGGTATCAGGGATGACACGGCTCCCATTTCTAGTAAATGTTTTCTCAGGTATTAAATAGGAATCGGGCGCAATTCTGATGTTTCCTTTCTCTTTCGAATTCAATACCTCCCTCATGATCATGGTCTATTCTTCAGTGCAAGTAAGTAAAGTATTTCATTTGTTGATATCGGGCCAGTGATGAAGGCCTTTTTGACATTCATCTTCTTTCTGGTAGTTTTGGATTTGACAGAATCGCTTTCATAGTTCTTTGAGGTATGTTTGCAAACATTTTCGATATGCCTTCTCTTTATATTGATATGGTGCATTTCGTTTGTAACTGTCAAATTTTTGGATTTTATTTCAATTCAGGAGTTCAATTTCCGACGCCAAATATAGTAATCGTTCTAATCGTGAACTCCGATGCGGCGGTGCGATTTATACTTTCGACTTGAGAATTTCAAAACGGCATCTGTGGCCTCTGGTGTTGTCTTCCCCTCTGCATAAGCTTCGATATAGTGCCATGACCTTTGCTGAAATCTCCTAATCATGGTGGGGGTTGTATTGTGCGGCGAAATAGCATCCAAGAACTTTGAAATGTTTTCTCGCAAAGCTTTGAAGCTATAATCGCAGTTCACTCGAGCTTCGCGTTTTGCAGCGCCCCAGTATCTTTCAATCCAGTTACATTCGCAGTGGAACTTTGGATATAATTCGTATATGTGGCCAGCTTCAAGCACCACCTCATTGAGTGCTGTCTTTTGCTTGAGAAAATCTGGCTGAGCTGCAAGAAGGTGTCTCATGCAGCATTTATGATCAGCAGTTTCTTCACCCTTGCAGTCAGCCCGCTAGTTCAGCCCTGGTCGATGACAATCGTATCCATCCTTTGGTAGCATGCCGCGTTCTTCCAGTATTCTTTGCATGCCTTTAAAATAGCATACGTCTTGTTTTTGGTCTGTGACGATGTCTTGGCCTCTTTTGCGCTTGACGACATTTTCTTTGTACAATTCGTACATCGATTGTGTGCGAATTTCTCCAGTGCTTTCATCTAGGTAATAACCATCTCTGAATTGGTGGGTGCTTGAGTTATGGTTTTCATCAAGGATATCACATCGTCGAGGGTTTTTACACATTTTCTGTACAAGCAATGCATCACTTGGATACGCGTTGTGATTGCTGCTTTGATCGAAGATAAACACTGCCTGGCAATTGGGGTGCAGGAGCTCGAAGAGCGGAATTGCATCCTCCTGTAGCTGCGCCAGCATGTGTTTACTCGTCCAGTACTGTTCCCGATTGGCACCAGGGTAAAAAATCCGTCTGGAAGTCCACGCGCCTGATCTCATGGTTCCATGGCATGCACATTGGAATTCGGATACCATTATGGAAGCACCAGGGCTTTTATTCCGTAAAACAGTTTCGCCTTCTGCAAGCCATAACTGTTGTTTCCCATCGTTGGCATAAAAGGTTGATTCGTCGTGAGTAATCAACACTAGTTTTTTTTGGTTCGGGCTCAACGACGGCTCTACGACAACTTCTTGGTCATCACCTTCATACGTTTCCATTCTGCATCGATACGCCACCATCTGCTTCGACCATTCATTGCGATAAGCAACAACATCTTTTCGTTCATGACCATCATAGTATATATCCTTAGTGTTTCCGCGATACACGTATCCCCATTCCCGCATATATCGCCACAGAGTCGATTGCGCAAGCGAGCCGGGCACACCAAAAACTTCCGGGATGGCAGATTCATTCACGAATTTTAGGACAGCTGGGAGGCTGCGTTGCTCGGCTTTTTGCTGAACGATGAACGTAACGATTTTCTGTTGTATATGCTCATCAGTGAGCACTGATTCGCGTTTTGCATTTTTCCCCTGCTGATGCTTGGAAACGTTGCCGAAATCAAGGAATTCCTTGGCCCAATGTCTAATAATTCTGGGACGATAGCTTTTTGAAGGTGTGACCCAGACGTCATTGGCAGCAGACAATGAGCTTGCAATCTTCTTATAGCCCATTGATCGGTAATAGAAGTATCAGTACACAGCCTGAAGCTTACACAAATGAAACGCATCCATTCGGTTAAAGTCACTTTGCTGGTTTGATTGAGGCTTAATCAGCTCACTGAGTCTTTCCAAAGCGTTATTTATCATATCCATAGGGGTGTCGGCTTCGATAGGAACGTCTTTGCGCATGCTAAATCCGAAGCTAGTGAGCTTCTGCGAGATCCTTGCCGCCTTATCCATCTCTTTCTTTTTTCTCCAAATTGTCGTCGATGAATCCTTGGCATAAACACCACGAAGAGCACACCCAGCCTTTTCTGTCCAAACAAGAGGTAGGTCAGCAGTGTGCTCAATTTCATTGGAGAGTTCAAGAAGCTCCCAATCCTCGGGTAAGGAATCGTTCAGTTGATCGGTGTCGTCTGGCAGGAAGGACGAATTTCCATTCAGATTTTGTGCTCGTGATATAAAGTGACCACGTTCAGTGCGTTTTATTTTTTTAAGTGCTGCTTGACGTTTGGTTGGGCGTGGCATAATATATCCTTTGGAAAGAAGAACAAAGAACACATTTGGAACTATCGCTTAATATCAACCAGCCACTGAAGTGTTCGCTTGGTTTTACTACAGTATGGTAAAGCTTTCGAGCACCACACGAAGTTTATTTCCATATAAAGGATATGGCGATTCGGGAGCAATATGGTAGGCATGCATAGTGAAGCCAAATAGGGACAACTCTAATTTAATAGCATACACCAAGCATTATTAACATATTCAAGTTTATAGACCAGTGCGTGCAAAGGATATTGATCTAACTATGAGGGCTTCTAAGAAAATATAACTATAGTAACCCTGACTTGTAAATGGTTTATAGAAACAGCTGCGTTTGCATAGTAGTATATCTGGTATGTTCATGGGAAACTCTGTCTCACATGGCAAGCATGACGCGATCATTATTCTTGCGATTTGATTGGTCATTATCTTTTCGGTGCTGGAAATTGGACTCCGACTGACATTTCAATTTTGACCCTGTCCTGCTAAATCCTGCCAGACCACCAAACTTTGACACCTTTCCAAGGTTCAACAAACCGTTTTAGAAGAAATGTAAACGGATATACAGTGGCTACCAAAAGTGTCCCAATGTTTTATATTTTGATACTATTTCACTAATTTCTCCACGATTATTTGCGTTAGCAATCTGAAATAAAGAGAGCATATTTCCTAATATATTATAAAGCATCACTGGCTTTATCAGGTATGTAGGGCAAATATTTATTGTCCGACGCTAGTTTAAAAACTAAGGGCGCATTGGGACACTTTTGGCGCCAACCTCAATTTATTACAAATGTATAGTATATGATGCTCAATAACCTATCCAGTGCCCCTTTGCCTTGATAACATCCTTGCAACGCTTATTCATTGACTTTATAACGTTCTGGCACTCCTCCTTAGTGATTTTATACCACGTTTCATGGATCCGCTCCCAATGCTCAATCATACCAGATGGAGGAGAGGCATAGCTGGAATAGAGCCTGCGTTTAAGTAAGGACCACATATTCTCAATTGGGTTAAGATCTGGGGACTGAGCAGGCCACTCCATTACTTTGAAGTCCTGGTTTTGGAGCCAATCTTGAAGTAGTTTTGCAGTGTGCTTTGGGTCATTATCGTGCTGGAAATGGATTCTGATGGCGCCATGCTGTAGTACTCCATGCTTTTCTTCAGATCATCCTTAAGGATTTCAAGGTAAAGGTTCTTGTCAAGAATACAGGATTTTCAAGAAGAAGTTTGCGACAAGGATTAGTTGTTCGTTGCCGTATTTTTTAGTTCGTTATTGCTGAGAAAAGTTTGGGCATAAAAACTTTGGTTGTTGGTGAATTGCGGCCCTGAATTTGGCTGGCAGCGGCTATTGAATTCGCAAAAAATCGTCGAGGTTTTTCGTTTTTTTCGTCTATCCAATTCGTCTCCCACAGCCCAGTTGTTCGGCAGCATTTCGAAGGTCGATGCCACATACAAAGATGTTGGATCCTGCAGTATTATTTTATCGTCAAGAGGATTCTTTTTTTTGGATTTGGTTGGCAAGGACATTCGCGCAAACAATGCAAGTTCTCGGTTTTAGTAATCCCATTTGGTTACTGCCAAGTCGCATTTGGAACGCACTTTTATTTTGTTCGCATGGCATCTCTATATATTTCGCAATCTCTCTTGCCGCACTTAACTCGAACATTTGTGCGATTAAAAGAAAAAGCGGCGAACAGTGGGAGACTGGCAGCTGCTGAAAGGTACCAAACTCGGCATGCTGTATTCTTTTCTTGTCATCCGTCGCCATTTCTGTGCAGCAAAGCTGGCAATTGGCCATTGGCTAGTTCGCCACAATGTAAGAATAAGATGGGTGAATGGCGTGAACGTGGAAGTAAAAAGGAGACAGTGATTGTCTGGAAAATAAAAGAAAGCCTTTAAAGCTTAAAAACAAAACGGGAGAGAATGGTACAGTAGGAGAATAAAAATGGGCGCGACGCGGTTAATTGAAATATCGATGCGCTTCCCACCCTTTTTCTGGTAGTGCGCCCTCGCATTATACTTTTGAACATGTGCAAAACGAACCATCCTGCTCTTAATTAAACACAAGCTATTGTGAGGAAAAAGAGAAATGGCAACAACTTCTCCGAGATTCTGCTTTCTCACGAAAACCATGCTGCTACTCTATTTGCCGCTTCTTTCGACACATGTGTGCACCCTTGTCTTTTGCAAACGTAAGCCTTGACATCGACAGGACCTTGCTGGTCTTCAACAAAGTCAAGCTGCAGTTAATGTCTAGATCTAATGTAAGAATAGCATTCGCTGGCAACAGCGACCGCAAGGTTGACATTTGTCGAGCTGATTGGGAGATTTCTATCACAGTACTGTCTCTACGAGCGTCGTAGTTGGTATTGGCCTCATCACTATCACTTTCACTGCCAGTACTGCAATCGCTTTCCGTTTCGTCGACCTGGAAGCGGTATTTGGTGAACGCCAAATCATTCATCCTATCCAACATTCCTCCTTCGAGATCGATCTCTTCACCGCCTTCATCATCGTCGTTCACGTCATCGCCATCGTCATCGTCATCGTCCTCACTCATAGGACTGGCCTGGGTATCAGCTATGTCTGTCTTTTAATGAGGCTGTATTTTGTAGAGTTTCTGATATGGATCATTGCCCTTTTCTCGAAATGGACGACCAGTCTTACTCATACCATCTCCACGAAGATCTAGTGATGCCATAGATCTGGTCAAACGTCGCGTAACGACTGGGGAACACCTATGCGCAAGTTGCAAGCGTGTCTGCGAAGGGATTACCGGTCGATAATGGTGTTTCGTGACCTTGGCAACAGTGCGTGCCGAGATTTTGTTGGATTTTGAGGAAGCCATTTTATGGTGAACAAGAGTATAAGGAAAACTTTGGAGGGGAAAAAGGCGTTAAAGAAATTCACATTTATTATGAGTAAGTATTCGTTCTAGCTTTTGTAACACAACACCACCACGAACGGTGAATAGGCTTAGCAGTTCTGCTTAATCATCCTGTCAGATGACATGCTCTAACAGGCGTCCGCTATGCACTTATTACTAAATCACAAGCGCCCCAACCATCCTTTTTGATCACAGAATGCACAAACTGATCTTCAACTATCGCATTCTCAAAAATATCACTTCTTTCCAGTACTTTTAACTTCGTTACTCAGTATAGCTAAGTACCAAGTAGAGCGATATGTACAGATAAAGCTATCCATCCTCAATGTCCGCAAATTTTCACCAGCTTATCCATTTACCCCACATATTGCAAATGCTGTATAGCTGGATAGGCTACCCTTTTACTATCATTTCTTCTGTCGGCCAACACAGGAAGTTCTACCAAGACCTATGCCGACGATTAATTAGCTAATTTTTTGAATAGGGTTTCTCCCTTAATCTTTTTTCCCTCGTTGACATAGATTGCGCCTTGACGCATCAAGGGTATTACCTTTCATACGTCCATGATCGAATCGACCAAGTATATGAATGATTTCATTGATTCCTGCTGCTATTTCGATGTTGAACGGGGTATAAAAGAAGCACATGTTTAAGCGGAATGCGAGAGACGTTTAAAGCGTAAGCATTCACCGTCTCTTTTCAGGGATCTCCATGATCAATGTCACATTGTGCTTCGAAATCACGCGATTTTCCGTATATTCGTGATATGTGCCATATTCGAGAGACATTTAAAAAGGCGGAAACGCGTTCATAGTAGCACGGTATGGCATTGAGTATTTCTTTATAATAACTAGTAAGTTACTTTGCTCGACATTATTGCAATCAGCACCTTGACCAGCGAATGCTATTCTTACATTAGATCTAGACATTAACTGCAGCTTGACTTTGTTGAAGACCAGCAAGGTCCTGTCGATGTCAAGGCTTACGTTTGCGAAAGACAAGGGTGCACACATGTGTCGAAAGAAGCGGCAAATAGAGTAGCAGCATGGTTTTCGTGAGAAAGCAGAATCTCGGAGAAGTTGTTGCCATTTCTCTTTTTCCTCACAATAGCTTGTGTTTAATTAAGAGCAGGATGGTTCGTTTTGCACATGTTCAAAAGTATAATGCGAGGGCGCACTACCAGAAAAAGGGTGGGAAGCGCATCGATATTTCAATTAACCGCGTCGCGCCCATTTTTATTCTCCTACTGTACCATTCTCTCCCGTTTTGTTTTTAAGCTTTAAAGGCTTTCTTTTATTTTCCAGACAATCACTGTCTCCTTTTTACTTCCACGTTCACGCCATTCACCCATCTTATTCTTACATTGTGGCGAACTAGCCAATGGCCAATTGCCAGCTTTGCTGCACAGAAATGGCGACGGATGACAAGAAAAGAATACAGCATGCCGAGTTTGGTACCTTTCAGCAGCTGCCAGTCTCCCACTGTTCGCCGCTTTTTCTTTTAATCGCACAAATGTTCGAGTTAAGTGCGGCAAGAGAGATTGCGAAATATATAGAGATGCCATGCGAACAAAATAAAAGTGCGTTCCAAATGCGACTTGGCAGTAACCAAATGGGATTACTAAAACCGAGAACTTGCATTGTTTGCGCGAATGTCCTTGCCAACCAAATCCAAAAAAAAGAATCCTCTTGACGATAAAATAATACTGCAGGATCCAACATCTTTGTATGTGGCATCGACCTTCGAAATGCTGCCGAACAACTGGGCTGTGGGAGACGAATTGGATAGACGAAAAAAACGAAAAACCTCGACGATTTTTTGCGAATTCAATAGCCGCTGCCAGCCAAATTCAGGGCCGCAATTCACCAACAACCAAAGTTTTTATGCCCAAACTTTTCTCAGCAATAACGAACTAAAAAATACGGCAACGAACAACTAATCCTTGTCGCAAACTTCTTCTTGAAAATCCTGTACTATCAATCTTGGTGATATATCCTGGCCCATCCCATGTGATACAGCTCCAAAGTTTAATGCTGCCACCTCCATGCTTGACTGTTTGTTGGACATGCTTTGGGCGAAGCGGTTCATAGTCACATTTCCATGCATACTGCTTTCCGTCAGATCCAAAGCGGTCAATCTTGGTTTCATCTGACCAAATAACGCGTTTCCAGTCTTCTATTGTCCAGTCGACATGTTTGTATGCCCATTGCAGACGTGCCTTGATGTTTGCCTTGCGTAAGAGAGGCTTTTTAGGCTTCACGATTGCACCTAAACCTGCCTTCTTTAACGTTCGTCGCACAGTAGAAGGACTTACAGATATCCCGAGGGCAGTCTGCAATGCATTCTGGACTTGCACTGCATTTTCCTTACCACCAATGGTGATATTTCTAACACAGAAAGCTTTATCACGTGCAGATAATTTTGGTGGTCTCCCATTCTTTGCTGGTATATGTGCTCCACACGTGGTTTTCGCGACTCGACATACTGTAGAACGACTGACAGCAACAGTTTTAGCAATGTTGCGATATGAAAGTCCATCAGCTAAGTGCTTCTTGATCTTGTTCTCTGTGTCCTTTGTAATCGGTTTCATCGTTGGCGTTGGTGTGTAGCTCCCAGTATTAAGGCAAGTAAAAAGTTTGTACAACGTGAATTCCAGTATCAGGCACCAATTTAGATGCTTTTATAATCAGGACGTGAGTTATGGTACAGATTTACGCGTTTTCTGTAGGAAATAACACAAAATGTAGGTTGGCATCAAAAGTGTCCCAATGCGCCCTTAGTTTTTAAACTAGCGTCGGACAATAAATATTTGCCCTACATACCTGATAAAGCCAGTGATGCTTTATAATATATTAGGAAATATGCTGTCTTTATTTCAGATTGCTAACGCAAATAATCGTGGAGAAATTAGTGAAATAGTATCAAAATATAAAACATTGGGACACTTTTGGTAGCCACTGTAAATGCTCTACAAAGCCTTAAAAACATTATTATCTGTTGCTTTTTTTGATATCATTATTTTATGTTTCCCTGAAAAGCTTCAAAATCGAGTTAAAAAATTTGACGGTTACAAACGAAATGCACTATATCTCTTCTTTTCGAATAGAATTACCACCTTCACTTCTACGGTAAAAGGTTAGTTCTGCATTTGCTCATACTTCACTCAAATTAATCAAAGCTACAGAGGTTCGTAGGCTAATGAATAAAAACGACTTGCTCCATTTACTTGTTCAATCTCCATTACTGCCATTCAATATCCCCATTTCGTAATGATCAGAATTCCTTGGTGGTAGTAATAGTAGAGCGCGGCCTAAATAGCCTTTCCACATTATCTTCTTACTTCAATGCCATGCTCCATGTAAAATGTCGCTATTGCTTTTGCCAGTCAAAATAATAAAAAATACAATATACTATCCCATAATCCTATGATCCAAAACGAAACTGCACCTACTCCTTTATTGAAAAAAAAAATTCCATTCAGTTCCATTGTGATACCATCGCAAAAGAAAAAACGGATAGTTTTTTTGAACTATAATCCCATCATGGAAGGTTGGGAATATGGCACAGATTTTATAAATAACCAAAACAACCATATATGGACAGAATAAAACTTGGGGGGACATGTTCAATGGGAAAACCGGCCTGTCCGTTTATGGACTAGTTTTGAGTAATCCACCAGTGGATTCTTACAGAACTCATTTTCAGGCTGAAGAATAACACAGTGTTATTCTCTGATGTATTCACAAGAATCCACCCAAGAATAACCCACTTTTTGGGTGGGGTATTCCTCACTCTGGGCGCAGTGGGTGGCCAGTATGGCGCGGGGTGGTTGCTGCGGTCGTAGTGCGAGGAGTATTGCGCACGTTGCTTACTTGCGTCCTTGGCATTGTAGGGGGGTCTTCACTACTAGCACGTGTCTTTTTTTGGACAGGAATCTTTGAGGCTCTAGGTACATAGCACAAGTTTTTCTGCTTCGAGGAGGATGGTTCGATTGCCTCGAGGTGATCTACGTGTGCTCCTTGGTGCAAAGGGGGTGTTTTCAGAAGTTTTGGTAATTTCGGGGGATATATTTCCGAGCCAATAGGGGTTGTGAGATATTTTGCAAAAAGTTATAAAAAGGGCTCGTTTTCGCCATGCGCGATGCTCGACAAGGTCTCGCTCGCTTAGCTCAATCGAAAATGTTTATTTTATTTAAGAGGACATCCTGGGGTGAGCGGCTACTGCCATATGCCTGTCCAATATGAAGCCTGGTGATAGGGATATATAATATGTGTGGGGTAGTGAGACTGACCTCGACAAAAACCCCTATGGGGAAAAAAGCCAAGCGTAAGGGGGGACAACTGAAGATATGGGATGTGGGGTACTGCAACGGGGTAACTATAGAAAGTCAGATAAGATATAAGGGTCTAAACTACATGAGAACAAAAGAAAGAAGGAGTAATAAATATATCGGCGGGTGGGGGTGTGGCGTGTGGACGGGAAAGGAAGGTGAACATCTCAGTCTCTTGATATCCAGGCCAGTTCTTCCGCCTCGAACGTCGACTCCAGATGACCGAGGATGTCAATATCCCTAAGAGTGTTGAGAAGTGTTGGCCAGGTCGTACGCCAATGGCCGCGAGCGAGTCCACCATCTGAGAGGGGCAACATGTTGAAAATAAAATCCAACAAGTGCATTTCTGGGTCCTTGGCATCTAGGCAGTTACCAAGGCTCTGCTCGAGCTGT
The DNA here is from genome assembly GCA_025716815.1 of Dichotomocladium elegans. Classification (NCBI taxonomy): domain Eukaryota; kingdom Fungi; phylum Mucoromycota; class Mucoromycetes; order Mucorales; family Lichtheimiaceae; genus Dichotomocladium; species Dichotomocladium elegans. The sequence goes on from JAIXMN010000047.1 coordinate 72,525, forward strand.
TGGAGCATGCCATCAAGCAGAGTACAGGATTTTCAAGAACTTTGCCACAAATTTTAGTTGTTCATATAGACCGTCTAGGTTTTCGTTTTTTTTATTCAAATTCGAATACAAATTTTAGTATTTCGTTGCTACTCTTTTGTCAAATTTAAAGGCAATAGAAGCAAGAACATGTCAATCAAGGCTATATGTGAGTCTTCCTTCTCCTCCTTTTACACCAGAATAATTTTGGGAGGCCAACCATTTATGTTTCATTCTAATTTCAAAGGAAGAAGAGAAACGAAATACTAAAATTTGTATTCGAATTTGAAGCCAAAAAAAAAACGAAAAACCTAGACGGTCTATATGAACAACTAAATTTTGTGGCAAACTTCTTCTTGAAAATCCTGTACACTCAAGGTAATGGCTTCGCTTTGCCTTGCGGAAACCACATCGGCAGTCTTTTGGTGGGAAAGACGGCAACCAGTGCACTCTCCACTTGACTAACTGATGCCGCTGTCGAGTTGTAGCTGGGAGGTATAGAATCAGATCCCACATGCAGGTTGGGCAGGCATGGGCCACTGCCGGAAATTTCTCGCGTCGGACTTCGAGTTCGAGGTCGCGGTGGGCGTTGATAATGAACTCGGCGATTGGGTCGCGTGGGAGTGGGGGGTCAGCTGCGAGGTTGGTGTAGTCCTGCCACAAAGCCGCGCCAGTCGTAAGAGTGCGCCAGTGTGCATCTCTTTCCCCAGAGCTACTTTCAGCGTTGTCGACGTGCAAGAATGAACGAATCACTGCGCACAAAAGGGTCATTCGTGGTTGCCAGTGGGCGCGGTGTACAAACTTGAATGCGAGGATTGCTGCCTGCAACGCCATGGATGGCAGGTCAGCAATATGTTTCTGGACGATTGTGGGGACTGGACGACGGCTAACAACGTTGGTTGCCAATCGAATGCACGTGGTCTGTGCAGTTTCGAGGAGCTTCGTCTGGTCAGCGTTGAGTGGGGCAATGGCAAGGCTGTATTCGAGCACCGGCTGCACAAAAGTACAGTATATACGAAGCGCAGGTCCCATGCCGAATCCATACTGATGAGCACCTATTTTCCATAGAAGCTGCATGGCGTTGGTACCCTTTTTCGTGGAATGCTTGATCAGTTGGTCGATGTCTCACTGCGCCCAGAGTGAGGAATACCCCACCCAAAAAGTGGGTTATTCTTGGGTGGATTCTTGAGAATACATCAGAGAATAACACTGTGTTATTCTTCAGCCTGAAAATGAGTTCCGTAAGAATCCACTGGTGGATTCCTCAAAACTAGTCCATAAACGGACAGGCCGGTTTTCCCATTGAACATGTCCCCCCAAGTTTTATTCTGTCCATATATGGTTGTTTTGGTTATTTATAAAATCTGTGCCATATTCCCAACCTTCCATGATGGGATTATAGTTCAAAAAAACTATCCGTTTTTTCTTTTACGATGGTATCACAATGGAACTGAATGGAAGGTTTTTTTTTTCAATAAAGGAGTAGACGTAGTTTCGTTTTGGATCATAGGATTATGGGATAGTATATTGTATTTTTTATTATTTTGACTGGCAAAAGCAATAGCGACATTTTACATGGAGCATGGCATTGAAGTAAGAAGATAATGTGGAAAGGCTATTTAGACCGCGCTCTACTATTACCACCACCGAGGGATTCTGATCATTACGAAATGGGGATATTGAATGGCAGTAATGGAGATTGAACAAGTAAATGGAGCAAGTCGTTTTTATTCATTAGCCTACGAACCTCTGTAGCTTTGATTAATTTGAGTGAAGTATGAGCGAATGCAGAACTAACCTTTTACCATAGAAGTGAAGGTGGTAATTCTACAGGATTTTCAAGAAGAACTTTGCCACAAATTTTAGTTGTTCGTGTAGACGGTCTAGGTTTTTCGTTTTTTTTGCTTCAAAATCGAATACAAATTTTAGTATTTCGTTTCTCTTCTTCCTTCGAAATTAGATTGAAACATAAATGGTTGGCCTCCCAAAACTATTCTGGTGTAAAAAGAGGAGAAGGAAGACTCATCTATAGCCTTGATTGAAATGTTCTTGCTGCTATTGCCTTTAAATTTGACAAAAGGGTAGCAACGAAATACTAAAATTTGTGTTCGAATTTGAAGCAAAAAAAAACGAAAAACCTAGACGGTCTAGACGAACAACTAAATTCTGTGGCAAACTTCTTCTTGAAAATCCTGTATTCGAAAAGAAGAGATATCAATATAAAGAGAAGGCATACCGAAAATGTTCGCAAACATACCTCAAAGAACTATGAAAGCGATTCTGTCAAATCCAAAACTACCAGAAAGAAGATGAATGTCAAAAAGGCCTTCGTCACTAGCCCGATATCAACAAATGAAATACTTTGCTTACTTGTACTGAAGAATAGACCATGATCGTGAGGGAGGTATTGAATTCGAAAGAGAAAGGAAATATCAGAATTGCGCCCGATTCCTATTTAATACCTGAGAAAACATTTACTAAAAATGGGAGCCGTGTCATCCCTGATACCCTGTCAAGAGTACAGCCTCCGTTTTCATCCTTGTTCCATTTACAACGCGAGTATTCAAAGTAATAATAAAGAAAAATCCATAAACAAGATCAATACTTATCTTTCCATAGATGTCCTTCCATAGCAGTGCCTCCAACGACTCCACAGCTGAAGAACGCGAGCAACATGCTCGCAATCTGGAAATAGCGAACCTGCGTGCCACTATTCGTCGACTTGAAAATCGACTTGAAGATGAGTGTGTCAGCTTCCAAGCTGAAAAAATGGCGCTTCGGCAGCAGCTTGGCGGTCTTGCAGCTCTCGTTGCAGCAAACCAGCAACAATCTCTGGTGGCTGTTCCACCTGCGGGTCCCCCTGCAGACTTGGTGCAAAAGGCACTGGTATGTAACTTTACGAGTGTATTCGTAGCTTCTCCATTCCATAGTAACCTCTAGAGGAAACATCCAGAGAAACATTAGCCGTTGCCATGACGCGTATGCTGCAGGCGACGGTTACAAGTATGGTGAAGACTTCCGGTCGCGCCATAACAATGGTGTGACCACGGCGATTGCTGCATTTTGCCGCAATTCCGTGGACGGCCAAGTACTAGACGAGAAGGTCTTGCGCGCCAAGATACACCAGTACTTCAAAGGCCAGAAGCGCGAGCACAAGCGTCGGCAGCGAGGGGAGGAAGGGATCGCCGAGGAGGGACGCCTGAAAGTCCAGAAAAAGCGCAGCAAGCGGGTGTGGAGCGTAAGTTCATATTACGCTATCTTAAATTACGATGAATCACTTACATTGAATTCACAATAGAAACTTAGAGCTCGCAAGATTGCTCGCGCCCAAAATGCTGCTACGTTGGAGGCAGAGTTCTCCAATGGAGAGCGCCTCCTGCGCAAAGAATGCATGTCGCCGGAGATTTCCGACACAGAGTCGGGCGTCACTTACGTCCTAAAGCCTGGATTCCGAAATGAGAACGTAAGACCTTTTTATAAGGATTCAACGCTGTACTAACCATTATTCGCCTTGATGTAGGTGGCACAATATTTTGACACGTTAGATCGGCTGGCAGAGGCCAGCAAGAAGATCAAGGGGAAGAAAATGTTGAAGAGGGAGGTGGTCGTCGATGATGGTGCTGAATTGCCAAACGAAATTAGGAGCGAGCTGCCCGAATGGGCTCAATAAAATTCTTTTATTATTTTTTTTCGTGCGCTCTATTTCTTTTACCGCCATTTCTCTCTTGCTCTCTACATCTCTTATTGACACTATGCAGCAATTCTTCGCGTTAACGGGATTACAACGATCTTTGCGGTGGTGGGATTGCTTTGAGATCCATAGGTGACGACAGCAGCTTGCGAGAAAATTCGGTGGATAGGCAGGAAGCACTGGCAGTCGTCAGCCATGAAACTGTTTCGCCATTCCTCTAAACCTTGGTCAATGAATCGCTGTGTTGATGCCTCTGTGCGGTACCAACGAACATAGGCAAAGTAATGCTTAACAGGAATGCGGTTGATGACAATAACATGGCTGAAATAGAACTGTACTTGTCCCGTCCAGGCGATAGCGTGGTCGTTCTGAACAAATAGAGCCTGTATGTGAGATCCACGAATGGAACGGGCTGTTGCTGATCTGTATGTCTGTCCAAAGATTTCGATTGTCTGAAACTTCTCAACTTCGCTTGGACAGTAAATTCGGCCTGCCTGTCGCGTGTTGATGCTGACGACGCCTTCGTAATGGTTTTGGTAATGCTGCACCAACAAATCATGTAGTGCTTCGCTCAAGTGGGATTTCCGGCCATCGCGCATGGAGGCAAAGGTGTCTGGTGGTATTGGTTCGCTTCCCGAAATATTAGTGTCGACATTGCACGAAAAATCCATGAATTCAAGTGGATCGAAGTTTGGAGTGTTCGTTTTGGTACAAACTAGACGTCGCTGGCCAGCAATACGCAGCAAGATACTGAGCTCCAAGCCACGTCCCATCAACCGACTACTAACTTCGTTATGGGCAAAGTCGAGTGCACCGGTCTTCTCAATGAAGCGCTTCATGAACGTCAGTTCAAAGGAGTCCTTTTGGTTGGTTTCAACATTCTTCATATATCCGTTATACCGCTCAAAACTGAATAGCCAAAAGGCGTAGATGGGGCCAAAATCTTGGATGGTGCGGGCCAGATGCAAATGCAAATGCATATTTGGTGTTACGCTTTCAGCACCGTAAAGCTGGCAGCAACCTCGAACAAAGTCGACCAGGAAATTGTGGGCTTCATCGATGTCAGAGTATGCGATAACGGTCTTGGCGAGCAGCCGGCAGGCGGAGACAAACAGCATCCAGTGCTGGAAATAGCGAGCAGCAAGGACACCTTTTAAAACAAAGGGAGAGTAGACCAGACACCATGCCTTCCAATCGTCTGCAGTCATAAACCCAAATTTTCGCTCTATTTTGCAGTTCAGGGACGGAATTCCAGGCGGCAGCACAACTCCATCTGCAAGCTTCTGCATTTCGACACCATCAGCGTCAGTGAGTAGCCCATGATTTCTCCATAGTCGCACCATTCGTTTAGCAGTACTGAGAAAGAGGTTGTGTATTGGGTCAATAATGGAATCTCGAACAGGATCGAAATAATGGAGCCGATGAATCTGTGACCAGCGCGTGCCAGTAGCACGCTCAACGCGAATGCGACCCGCTGGCGTTGTCTGGGCTAACCACTCCTCCGCATTACGTGCATTAGCCGCCTTTGTTCTTAAATCGCCAATAGTATGTCCAGAGTAGTCAAGATTCGAAGTGCCCGTGAAAACGACAAACTCGCGAGTGCACTTGTTGCATGCTCTGGTACTGTTGTGCGATGTGAATCCCCCGACTTTGCGACTGGCTGGAATGTCGCACGCAATGTTAAACAATGCTGCGCGTATGGTTGTTCCGCTTGGAATTTCAAAGGTAGGAATTCGGATTCCATTGTAGAGTTCAAGTAAGTCATCGACAAGTGGCTGCAAATAATGGTTCATTTCGTAGGTACTCGGCTCTTTTGGCCCAGGCATGACACCAGCAAGGATCACATTCTCAGTTTTATATCGCTCTGCGCGAGGCAAGTTGTTGACGATAAGGTAGATTGCACCGCATGAATACCCACTATCAAAAGGGGCAAACCAGTCGACGTTCAATGTAAGCATCAACGAGCGAGGAGTTTCGACAAAAGGAAGTCCATTGTCTGGATTGTGAAGAGAACGCCATCGTACGCCGTCATAAACATCGCTGAACACTCCTGGCCGGTATTGACGATGCTCCCACTCTGTTATCTTCTGCTCAAAGCCTTCTCGTTTGAAAAGCCGTGCCAAGCTTTGACGAAGTGGATAGTAGGCATACTGCTTGATCGGTATCTGATTATATGGATTGCTCAACGTCGACTTCAATAGTGTGGTGCCGCAAAGATCGCCATTCATGCGCCGACTTTCATTTATGCATGTTTGGGGGCCAGGTGTGGTGGTTAGAGAGTTAGTTGCAGGTGTTTAAACCGTAGGGGCTAAAATCGAGTCTTTGAGACGGGATGCTCTTTATTGAATAAAAACAACTCTCTTTTTATATGATTTCGGACCAGGGTGGTAGTGGTGATACAAGCGGTAGTCATCGAGCATGGTCCTCCAATCATTACCAGTTAGCGGGCTTCGTAACGTTGGAATGGGAGGACAGTCGAGACGTGCTGTAGAAGAGGTGGATAAGTCGATAACCCTGCTCAGTACTGTCTGTAGAAGCGCAGTGTTATGAACAGTAGGGCTATGACATCACCCCCCACCAGGCTGGATACAGCCGTGAGCTGTGTGTATGGTCCTGCGCTTGTAAGTTCAGTCTGGAAAAACCCTTTAAAAAAACCCAGTGGGAAAAAATTGTGGAAGGGAAAAGACATCGGCTTAAGCGCGTGGTCATAAGCGTTTGTAGATGGCATTGGTGGCAGTGCTCTCAGTCTGGCGTTTGGCGAACGTGGCGTTGTGGCCCGCTGACTGATAGGTCAGACGTGTGGCAGAGGGAACAGGTGCTGTCCGTGCCTGAGCATTGCGCGGCTTGTTGACGATGGCCTTCTTGCTTCTACTGGATGAGTGTTCAGTCGGCGTACTCTGTTTTGAGGCTGAACGAGTGGTAGGAGTGGACGTTGGTGGTGCCGGAGCTGTCTGTCCCCTTAGTCCCTGTTGTATATGGGTGTTGGCTTTCGGGTTGCGACGCTGCCAGTATTCCGTGATTAGTTCTGTGCCTGTGAAGTTAGCCGCTGGTTCCCATGTGTCATCTTTTTCCGTGTATCCCTTCCAGCGTGTACGATAAACATAGTTGCCTGGAGTGCCGTCATGATCAATGATTGCCTGCACTTCATAGTGGTCCTGGCTGGATGGCACTGGTTCTTGCGAGATCAGTTTGATGTGCGATGGCGGGATATTGAACGGAAGAAGCGCGCCTGTCGAGTCTGTCAGGACGTATGCCCCGCCCTTGTTGACCCCATTAACAGTGAATGGTCCTTCATACCGCGGTTCCGTCTTGCTACCCCTGGTGACGTTGCGGATCATGACCTTGCTGCCAGCTGGATAAGGGTCAACTATCCGGTGATTCGAATCAAAACGGGCTTTTTCAGCATCTCGGGTGGCTTTCATGCGCTGACGGATGGCTGGTATAACCACCGCTTCCATCTCGCTAAGTCGTTCACGCGCTGCCTCGTAGTCAACTGTAGGTTGTGCGCTATCCCCTGTAGTTGAGTCGGTGTAGTTAGTGAAGGCGTTGGGTGGACGAGCAAACATGAGCGAGAAAGGTCGTGAGCCATGTATGGCGGCGTGCTTAATGTTAAGTGCGAATTGCACGCTTGGGACGTGAATGTCCCATTCTGACTTTTTGCCTTGCAGCTGTTTGACGATTGCGTTCTTGGCAAGACCGACCCATTTCTCTGCTACGCCGTTGGCGCGTGGGTGATAAGGAGTGATAAGGCGGTGGTCGAGGCCAGAGATATCTGCAAGCTGCGTGATGAGGTCGTTGACAAATTCTGTGCCATTATCACTGGTGAGCGTGCGCATGGGTCCATACTCCATCATATGTGCCCACAGTTGTCGTGCTATAGTAAGTGCAGACTTATCTGGAATTGCTCTCAGGACGCAGTAGCGTGTGAAAATGTCGACCATGACGAGTAAGTAGTTGTTACCACTGTCAGACGTAATGTTGAGCGTGCCAAGATCAATAGCCCAATGATCGCCTGGGTACTTAGCGGTGACATGACGCAATGGCTGGAAACCATGTTTGCCGACATTGAAGCGTTGACAGTCCGTGCATTGCGAGACAAGCTTCTGGGCGTCCTTGCGTAGGTTAGCCCAGTGCAGCCCGTCACTGTGAATGGACTTGGTGATTGCGTCGGCACCGAAGTGACCGAGTAAATGCGCTTTCTGCAGCAATTCGGTACGTTCGTGCTCGGGAGGCGTCATGAAGTCGACGGGTTCAAAGTGTTGTGCGCGTGCGAGAATGGGCGCATCACCGTCGGTGTTGTTCTCAGAGGAATGTGAAGAAGAAGAGGAGGAGGCTTCTCGTGTGGCTGAGCCTGCAGCGTTGGTGATAAGGTTCCGTGACGTGCTGCCTGAAACGTTGCTCTTTCCTTTACCCCCCACCAGACTTTTGTCCGCAGGAAAAAGACGGGAGAAGGCGTCAGGCAGAACGTTGTCCATACCTGGCAGATGCACTACCTCGAAATCGAAATCGTACAGGTCGTCAAGCCAACGAGCCATCATTGGATTGACTAGTGGTTGCGTGTGGAGATATGTTAGTGCAGCGTGGTCAGTGTAAAGGGTAAAACGACGTCCCCAGAGCCAGTGTCGGAACTGTCGAAGTCCGTAAACGACTGCAAAGAGCTCGCGTTTAGTAACCGACCAGCGTTGCTGGCTGGGAGATAATGCCTTGGCCTTGAAACCGATGTAACGAATCTGATTGTTGATGACCTGATAGAGGCATACCCCCACCCCCACGTCACTTGCATCTGTAGCTAGGCAGAAAGGTTGCTGCAAATTTGGATGACAGAGCACTGGAGCTTGCGTAAGCGCGAGTTTGATGTTATTGAATGCGCGCGTGTGCTCTTCTGTCCACAACTGCGAGAGATCCCCTGCGTTGCGCAAACTGTCCAGTGGCCACGTTGTCGTTGCAAATCGAGGTACATGGTCCCGGAGGAAGTTCACGGCACCGAGGAACCGTTGCATATCCTTGCCCGTAGCGGGCTGGGGCCAGGCCGCTATGTTGGCGACCTTTCGAGGATCCAAAGCAATGCCTGCTGCTGAGATACAGAATCCCAGAAGGTACACCTTGCGCTGTCCAAAGGCACACTTATCACGGTTGAGGTTGAGATTGGCTCGCGTGAGACGGCGGACAACTTCCTGTACGTGAAGAACGTGTTCTTTGAAGCTGGCGCTATGGACACAAAGATCATCAATGAAGAGTGACACATAAGGAAGGTCGGAAAACAACCGTTCCATGACAGCTTGATACTTAAATGACAGCGAGCGAATGCCGAAGGGTGCACCCCGGAACACATACTGTATACCATTGACTTTGAATGCCGTTTTATGTTGGTGCTCTTCTGTGATGGGGAACCGATGAAAAGCATTCGTCAAGTCGAGAGTCGTGAAAATTGTTGATCCACCGGTGCGCTCGAAGATGTCTGATAAGTGGGGCAGTGGAAACCGATCTTCGGGTAGGAGTAGATTGAGCTGGCGTACATCGAGACAGGGGCGATACTTGGTATAGTTGCCGTCGCTGTCCTTCTTCCTTGCGAAAACGATCGGACTGTTCCAATGGCTGATAGTATGCGATTTCTTATGACACCGTCGGCAAGCCATTTGTCGACATGCTGCTGCAGAAGAGGCATGAGGGTCGCTGGCAGCTTGTATTGGGCCCGGTAGGCTACAGCGCCCGGCGGTGTTTCGAGACGAACAATTGCTTCTGGAAGTGTGCAGAAAGAGTTGATAGGGATGGCTGTGTTTGCAGCGAGAAAGGGTTGGATATCCTGCATGAACTTCGCGTGCTCGGCTGGCGATCCTGCAGGGGAATCATTTGGGACTTCGGAATCGTCATCTCCGGTAGATTCTGGAAGGTGCGCGAGAGCGGAAGTGTCCCAGTCGATGGGTAGTCCTACTATGTGAATACCAAGAGCTCTCATCAGGTCAGTACCAATGCACACATCAACTTCGCCATGCAAATCTAGCACATCAAAAGTATGGGAGATAGTCCGACGGTTACAGCTCACAGCCAACTTTTTATTTACAATTCCCACACGAGGAAGAGTAACCCCAGCAGAAGCTAAGTGTATGGTCCCGGCTGCCGGAGACACGGACCAACCAAAGCGTGCGCACAATGAAGGGGAAACGGTGCTGTCTGTAGCGCCAGTGTCCAGCAGGGCCCAAAGGCGCTGGCCTTCTATTGTGATGGGGAAGTGGTGTGAGCGTGTATGTGCGGAAGGTAAGTCCTGTTTCTGTGTATGCTTACACTGGTGTGAAGGACCGTACAACGCGTTATACACGTCCGACATCTCTATGTCCTCAGGCTCGCTGTCCAAGGCATCTGGGGACTTGGGCTGTGGTGGCATGGCCGACCGACGAGCCGTGCGAGGAGCAGAGCGAGGGGAGGAACGAGGCACAGAGCCGGAGCGCGAACGGGAACGGGAGCGGGCAGAGGAAGACTGGGAAGCGGTCACCGGGGAGCGCTCTCTCTTGACGTGCTGGTGGGCCCGCATCGTCAGGTTCTTGGGAGGGCATTGGTGCCCTCGAGCGAAGGCGCCACCACACCACCGACACGTCGCAATCTTGTTCCCATCCCTGGGAGCGCGGGCCGCAGAAGATGGGACGCTGGGCTTCTGGCGTTCTTGGGCCAGGATCTTGCGCCGCGCCTGACACTCGTCCGTGGTGTGTCGACCCATCCCATGGACATCGCAGCGCTTTTTTCGAGAGGGGGCGCCACCCTCCAGGCCGGATCGTTCAGAGCTACCAGAGGTGCTCGCCCGTCGCTTAGGGGCGTGGATAGAGTCCATGAGGGACTGTCCAGCCGGCACTGAAGCAGACGGTGAGTCCCGTCCAGCAGAGGAACGCGGAGCAGCGCGAGAGGAAGAGGAGACGTCGGAGCCAAAGTTGCGCTCGAGGTTAAGCGCGATTTGTCCCAGTTGCTGGGAGGTGCGCTTGAGGGCGGCAGGCAGGCTGGCACGAGCAATATTGACCCGCTCGGCGATGTCAGGACGGAGGCCGTTGAGGTACCGATTGGCAGCAATGCTGTCATCCGGCATACGCGCGTCCCTACGCAGCTTTTGGAACCGCCCGTTCCACTCGGCGACGGTCTCTCTATGCAGCATCTTTGCTACCATGACTGCCTCGACGGCGGCAGCTAACTGCTCCGTCTGGTCAACGGAAAACTCCTGCTCGAGGGCCACTCGAGCGAACGACCAGGGCTCGTTGCTATGCGGGCGGAGGTGTTCCTCAAACCACGATCGATGCTCTGGCGAGAGCAGGACCGGCAAGTACCAAGCCCAGACAAGGTCAGGGGCTTGGCCCGCTGCGGCGAGGATGTCCTCAAAGGCACGCAAGCAGTCTTGAATGGTCGCGAAGACCATCGACGCCGGACGCCAGACGAATCCTTCCCACTGGAAAACGGGGCAGTTGGCGGGCATCGCCCAGCGGTCGACACCAGGAAGGGAAGGAGTGCTCGAGGTTTCGGCGAACGAGGATATCGATCCTGGGGCTGGACTCACGAGCAGGCGTGCCGACGACTCCAGTTCGGCGATCTCCTGCTCAAGCAGGCTCATCTGCTCCCTTAGACGGGCGTGCTCAGCCCGGTCGTTCGCCCGGGCGGCGGCCGTGCGTTGCAGCATTAGCAGGGCGAGATCACCCCGCAAGGACTCCACGGCTTCCACAGCCTGCTGCACCACTGATGTGGCGCGGGTTGCCTCGACGACAGGGGCGACAGGTGCATCATTTCGCGGCTGGTTGGTGCCGCTCGTTGCCGCGCGAACGGAAGGAAGGTCGAAGTCGTTGTTGGAGGGAGAGGGAGCTGACATCGTACGTGATAAAAAAAAAAGGTAAGCGAATTCAAAGAAAAAAAATGTGGTGGTTAGAGAGTTAGTTGCAGGTGTTTAAACCGTAGGGGCTAAAATCGAGTCTTTGAGACGGGATGCTCTTTATTGAATAAAAACAACTCTCTTTTTATATGATTTCGGACCAGGGTGGTAGTGGTGATACAAGCGGTAGTCATCGAGCATGGTCCTCCAATCATTACCAGTTAGCGGGCTTCGTAACGTTGGAATGGGAGGACAGTCGAGACGTGCTGTAGAAGAGGTGGATAAGTCGATAACCCTGCTCAGTACTGTCTGTAGAAGCGCAGTGTTATGAACAGTAGGGCTATGACACCAGGCAACGGGTAAATGGCATGGCATTTGGAGCACGCACTGTACATTTGGAGATCATTTGTGAGACGATCAAAGCCAATCCATTTTCGCAAGCTTGTGATTGTTTCTGGAACCAAGAGGAAGGGATTATCGGTAAAGGCTTGAACCAGTGCGACAGCAAAGGTGATAAGGATGGCTGCTACTCTCTCAGACGTGTGATGTAACTGGAACAGCACGAGGAAGACAAACGCGAACAACAGAGGGTGAGGAATATGATCAAGGATGCTGGCATGGGTGGTCGGGCGCTGGTCTAATGATAATATCGTTAATCTAACCCCCTTTTTCCTTCTTTTCTTTTACAAACCCTCTTCATCGTCAACAATGCGGTCAAACTCAATGTCAACGGCTTCATTTAAATCGTCATCTTCAGCAATGTCATGTTCAATGTCGAAACTTTCAACCGGCAGTTCTCCTGTTGTAAAAAAATCAGTATTTGTTTCTGCTCGTGACCACTGGCGTTAACATACCGTTGTCAAGTTCTGACAGATATTGCCTGGCGTCAGTCTCACTATTGACATCGCCGTCAAGTTGCATGGATGTATCACCATCTATTTTCGGCATATCAGTTTGGCTGCTTTTAGTACCACACGCACCATTCATTATCTTACCGCCACCGTGACTTGAAGCAACGATAGCAGCAGTAGCCGCTCGAGCACTAGCCTGAATATGTTCATTATATGTTCGCTCCGTCACATACGCGTATCCCATCTCAGGATTTCGGTGCACGCATAGTGAGCAAACACAAATATGGGTTCTGTTGTTGGTCATGGTCGGCTGTACTCAGAAAGGTAAGAGGTAAATAATGATACAGCGTTCTTCCGGTTACAGTGCTACCATTATATACCTTTTGTCCAAGCTATAAATAAAAACCAAATACTTCAACCTGAATATCATATTGTATCTTTTCTGCCTTGGCAGACGCAATCATTCGTCTTGGCAAATGCAATCATTCGTCTTGGCAGAATATATTGGTTTCAATCGGTCATCATGGTCGAAGCTGTTGGTATTACACGTATATGACACAAACGAGCTTTTTTGGCACTTGTGCCCATATTGGCTTGGCAGCTCTATCTATTAATAGGAAGTTTTCATCAAGCACCTTAAAACCCAACATGATCATTCCTCAGAAAGGCAAAGCGTTTATTTCTTCTCCTGTTTGTGGCTGTATCCCCATCACACAAACGTCCCTTGGCAATTTTTCTTTAAAAAAAACGGGAAGTCGCTTATGAAAGCGGCATCCACTTCCATTTTTATTCGTTGCACGTTTCACACACGCAAAATTGGCAGCCAAAAACTGACTATGGTCCCCCCGCTGAATATTCTCAAGAATAACACCCTTTTCCTAGTGGGTTATTCCTCACTCTGGGCGCAGTGTCTATCCCGTCACCAGAGAAAGGGATGCCAAGGTAAGTGAACGAGGTGTCCGTGGGGATCCATTGGTTGGCAAGTTCAAAGAATGCCGTGGTGTTGTTGGGTGGGGCGTTAAGCACCACACTTGGCTGGGTGCTATTGGAAGCCGAACTGATTAGCATACCGTTCGGTGGTACCAAGCATGTCCATGACATCCTCTGGTGCACCAAAGATGGCGATATCATTGGCATACAACAAGGAGTTGATAGCCTGGATCTTGGGCTCTAGTCGTGCCATGCCCTCAGTGTTTACATCCGATTCGGTGAGGTGGGCAACCAGGATGGTCTGGAGGAGGAGAGGGCAGCGGCTGACCACGCGTAGCATCTTAGGGAGCTGGTCGATGAAGATCGCATACAGCATTGGGCTCAGTATTGAGCCTTGGAGCACACTGCGTCGCGGGCGAATCCATCGTGATTGGTTGCCTTTGAGGACGACCGAGATCAGAACGCAGTCAAACATGTTCTGCAGCAGAGGGAGCAAACCGGGCATTACTCGGCCTGTGAGAGCTTCCCATATAACAGCCCGGTTGACAGAGTCATATGCTGCTTTGATATCTAAGAATGCAACCACAGGCTTCTCCTCGTAGTGGCGTTGATATTGACGCAAGAGCATGTGAAGATTGAACGCCTGGTCCAGTGCGCCACGATTTGCCCGAAAGCTGCCTTGAGCAATGTCGAGGGCAGGCATCTCATTCAACAGGATCGGCAGTAAACAATGCTCAAGTATCTTGCAGAAGGTACTAGTCAGGCTGATAGGTCAGTAGTTGGCCGCTTCTGAGGGATCACCCTTCTTGAAGATTGGCACTACCTGCGCGCTACGCCATGAGCTAGGTGTCCAGGACCACTGCCAGCAAAGCTGTATGAAGGGCGAGAGAAGCTGAGCTAGCAGTGTCGCAATGGGTTTGAGCATTGCTCCGGTTATGTGATCAGGGCCGGGTGCCTTGCGAGGTGTGAGAGCCTTGATGACCGCGGCAACGTCTTCTTTGCTGAATAGCCATGGGTCGGGTGGGGGCTGAGGGGCAAGAGGCGGACACCAGAGCACTCGTTGCTCACCTCCAAAGACCGTGGAAAGGTGCGAGACCATTTCTTCGGCGGCATGTGCAGGGCCTTGTGGTCGAGAGAAAAAGTGGGTGGGCTTCTTGTTTCTCTTTATCTGCTTGATAATTGCGTTTGCTTCGGATACTGTGGCATTGGACATCTGCGCACAATATTGTCGCCATTGGCGATTGCGTTCGCTGCGAATGGCGCTTTGGAGCCTGTCCCGGGCGTCCTGGTATTCTGCCCACAAGGCGGCGCGTTCCAATGTACCAGGGGCACAAATCGACACTGACGATAGATGGCCTGCCGCGTGTCTGCCACCGTTTGCAACTCGGCTGTCCAGAACCACTTCCAATGTTTAGGTTGTAGGCGACCCCTGGTGACACTGCGGTCAAGAGCTGTGTGTATACTGGACTCGAGCATGCTGCTGATCTGCTCGAGCTGTTGTTCGTCTGGCGTATCACGATCGTTGGCATTGATGATGACGTGCTCAATGGGCGCTGCCATGCGAGAGAACTCGGACACAAACAGGTCCTAGACCTCAGGTTCCTCGAGGCGTTGCAGCTTCCAATGTTGACGGACCGCATTATCAGCCGGTGATTCGATTAGATGGGTGAGAGGCGTGAAGCGGAGCCGGCAAAGATGATGATCAGAGTTAAGGGATAACTCGTCCCAGATCTTGAGAGCGGGGTTGCCGACGGCGGTTGCAGATGACACAAAGTAGTTGATGATGCTGGCGTGCTCGCCCTTGTGAAAGGTAAACTGGCCGAAGGTGAGACGTTCATTCCAGTTCACTAAGTTATGCTCAGTAAGCCATTGCGTGAAGCTGTAGGCGCGTTCATTTTCGCGGGTGTCGCCAGTGCGATCACCAAGGCGAGTGTTGAAGCCCCCGAACACGAAGGTGTGATCATCTATAGGAAGGGAGCGGAGAATGCGATGGAAAGCTGGAAAGGACAAGGTGCGTGGCGGGAGATATACACCGTGGAATGTGTAGGCGCCCATCGAGAACGAAAGCACAAAGCGGTTGCTGTGAGGGAGGTGGATGTGAATATGATATGGCAGTCCAGGACGCACGAGGAGTGATAGCCTGCCAAAGCCCCTGTGTGCGTTGCCATGAATCTGCACAAAGTTATGATACTGTTGCCAGTGGGTGTGTAGTCGTTGTCCTTCAAGAAGGTAGGTTTCAGTTAATAAGATAAAATCAATAGAGTTAGACTCGCATTGGCGAACAAGTTCGTCAGGCAAGCGATCAATGCCAGAGGCATTGAACATGGCCATGCGGATAGTGGTGGTGTTATCCATCATTATTGATTATTATTAGCTGAGGTGTGGGAGCGGAGGTCGTCGTCGATTGCCATGCTGTGACGCGTGGCGAATAGTTCGTCATCGTCACTGGGACGAGGACGTCGGGTCGAGGAGGGGGCAGGTTTGCGGCGCAGGAAGATCACGATGTTCTCGTCGTTGATATGATGTGCTCCGTCTACGCCGTTGAAGAAACGCAGGATAGCAGCGCCAAGCGGTGCCTGTTGGAGCGCCAAGCACACTCGGAGCATCCGTTTCTGATACACCATGGTAGCCTGCGCTGCTCGCTCTGTTTCTGGGAGGGAGGCGAGAGTGGGGTCATTGAGGGAAGCGGCTGCAGTGGGATCGTAGCCTGAGAGAAGCTCGAGTTTGTGGCCCGTCAGGGTCGAGATGAGTTCCTCAGCAAAGGAGCAGTGGACTAGAAGCCCGATAACCCCTTTACTGGGGAATTGGACATCAATGATGCAGGCCTGCGCCACTCCGAGCAGGCACAGGCGGCGTCGCACCTCACTATGCTTAGACTGGCGATTGCTTTTCAGGTACACAAAAGTGTACCCGGCTTCTTGGGTCGGTGCAGAGAAGCCACGTTTGGCCCACTCAATGGTCTGGGCAGTAATTGGCACTGGCGTAGCCTGTGCCTTGTTTTGCTTTTTCAGCTTTTGTTGCTGTTGGGGTTTATGCGCCCCTTTGCGAGCAATGCTAGCAAATGAAAGTGTGACGGGTGTGGCGCTTGGCACAATTGGGACGGAAGGTCCCGAATGAGCATACTTGGATGCCATGGTACCCCGCGGATCCAGCTCCATTAGGTCGTTGGGGGGAGCGTTGCTGTTAATTGCGCAGGGAGGTGTGGCCAACTTTCCTTGCAACTCGGCGATCTGCAATTTTGCAGCTGCCAACTCCATCTCCAGCTCCTTATTGCGCTTAAGGAGGCTGGCCAGCTCCGCAACAATTGCTTTCTGCTTTGCGATCTCCTGATCTTGGGCACGGAGTCGATGTTCAAAAGCGAGTGCCCATTCTGGCAGGCGCAGAGGTAGGACGTCAGTGTCGGGGTGTTGCGAGGGGATCGAGGCGAAGGAGTCACTAGGGAGGTTGGCCGACACAGACTCTCCTGGTTCCGACTGAGCTAGGGCAATCGCTGGTTTGCCGATCCCAGTAGGTGGGATGTCGCCGATTTCAGGCGATCAGGTTCGGCGGGGGTTGGTGCTGGTGGCTGTAGAGCGACGGGCAGGCGACGCTTCCTGAGACTGGTTACCATTATGGCGCGGGGTGGTTGTGGGGGCGGTAGTGCGAGGGGTAGTCCGCATGTTGCTAATCGGCGTTCTTGGCATAGTAGGGAGGGCTTCACTACTAGCACGTGTAGCGTTTCTCATCGAATCTGGATCTTATGATCCGATCTGGATCAAAAGGCAATGGTGCAGATTCGGATTGACCTCATCTCAGATTTTGCAGATCTGGTGTAGGACATTTGCAATCTGGATCTCATATGGATTGCACTTCACGGATCTGTTCCGATTCGTTAGATCTGTCCAAATCAACCTAGGCATTGGGTTCCTGCCATTATAATCCTGTTAATGTATAACAATAGCAATTACAGATGTGCAAGGAATGGGATGTGGGAGTTTGAGAATGAGGAATACAGTTAGTGCAAAGTTGCGGAATAAACAAAACCAGCAAGAAATGTAGCTTCGTTATAGCTCATACATAGTTGACTTTGGCGAAATGACCGACTCTTTAGATAATAGCTGGTAGTATTTCGATGTGAAGCTGGCTCAATACACATCTCTTTTAGGATATCTCAGGTTTTATATTTGCAGAACGTGAAAGGTAAAAAAATCACGCAAACTCCTTGAAAGTAAATATTCCTTCCATATCAATCATTCCACGGCCATGCGCTTTTCCCCATATTTCCGTATTTCCTTTTCTCATTTTCCAGCAATCAGTATTTCTTGGTTTTCACCAAGCAATGATCACAAACGCAACCTGCGCCTCGATTTAGTATACATATTCCCACCCACCTTGAACCTTGTAATTCTCTCATATAACCGGTTGCTTGACCATCTGGAAAACTTTGAGGAGGACTGGAAAAATGTAAGCGAGGTTACAGTGAAGCGATTCCAGACACCAAACTTATATGTTGATTCATAGGAATGGCCCGCACTATCAGAAGCAGCACGCTGTGGATGGGCAAATGTAATGGTTTGGGAGCTGGATTGAGACAGGACAAGAAGGGTGTTAGGTGCTTTCCAACAAGACAAGAAAAAACAGGACAAGACCAACAGGACAGGACAGGACAGGACAGGACAGGACTGAAGCACAGAGGCCAAGAGAAGAGTTTAACCAGAAGGAATCGTATGGAAACGAAGAAACAAGATAACTGATTGCTCTTTACTATTGATATTACTTTGGCTATATATATATGTATGTGCGTATGACTATGGTGAAGAAAATATTGATGACAATAATTACGATAAGGAGATTTGGATGTCTAGCTATGGGCTTCGCTGACGATCGATATAGGAGATTTAGTGGGAAACCGATCAAGGGTCATGATAGTGGACTTCGTTGACGATCGATATAGGAGTTTGGCTGCATACACGATTGATGACCATTACAGCAAAATTAAAAGGCTACTACTGCAAGGCCGAAGGACATGCCTTTGCTGTCGCGACTGCTATGGATCCACGGCTGAAATTCCAATGGTGGGAGGACGAGAACTGGGGACACTTCGGTGATGTTGCGAAAGAGCAAGTGCAAGCGACTTGGGAAGCGTACAAGCCGATTGCTGGTCATGAGTCGTCCATTTGCAATCCAGATGCCTTAATCAGGAGGCCGCAAAGGATTGCTGACCAGCTGCAGGCATACGTCTCCGCCAATTGTATATTTGATGAGACAAACGGTGTCAATCAGGAGCTTGTTCTCAGCTACTGGCGCGGCGAGGTGAACAAATGGAAAGAGCTGAAGACAATGGCGCGCAGATACCTGGCAATACCAGCATCGTCAGTCGGTTCGGAGCGCACATTTTCACGAGCAAAGCATTACATTCCAGCATCAAGAAATCGGCTCAATCCTGCAAAGCTTCGCGAGAGTGTACTTGTCAACTCGTGGTGTACATATTTCGGCGAGTAGATGGGCGTTAGCAGGCGGCAAACTGAAAGAAGATTGTTTATGCTAGAAAGATGTCACCTTAAGCGTGAGTCTCGTAAATAAATAAAAAAAGCTTTCGCGTCCCTGTAATTACAGCAGTTAACATCGATTAATAATACTTTGTTGCTGGTTTCGCAGTACAATTACGTACGCGGTTTCTCTGAAGGCAGACCAGCTTTGAAATGTGGTGGGCATGGGTGCAAAATAAATTGTTCAGCTTGTGACCGTCACCCAGCCACAACCATAGGCATAACTAGCTAGTCTGAAGCCATTCTGCCAGACATCAGAAGCGTTCCAAATGGCTCCCGCGTCAGCAATTATACCACTTTGCCTTCTATGGATTAAACCCTCCAACTTTTTTAATTCCTATTGGGATTTTCTGTTCTTTGACGCTTAATTTTTTGCTACAACTGCTAATGTCATCTTAAAATCAACTTCGGTTTTCACCTTTCTCCATTCTGACTGTCGCATAGGTGATTGCAAGACCACCAATGAAGTGAATATCCATAGCAATGATGTAAAGAACTGGAACAACCGCAATACAGAAACACGACTCAGCCAAGGGAAACACGATCATACATAGCCACTAGATCCATATCCACAGTCTTTTCTCCTCTATTTTTTCCCACTGGGTTTTTTGAGGTTTTACCGACGTGAGGATGGTCTGGGATTCAGCTACAGGAATGAACGAAAAGTTTTTCTATGACTTGTCAAGTACCACACCCCAACAACTCTTCTTATGGAAATTTCCAGGACAATTGACCCATGTCAATTAGGCGGAATCTATTTTATCCATAACAATATATAAACAACTATGTAGTGTAGGAGTAAACAGACAGAAGAATTTTTCTTTCTATTAAAAACACCTCCAAGAGTCTCATTGTACTTTGACAGTCTCTACAAACCTTATTTACCACACTGACAGTACTGCCGAATGGCCATATTCTTTCCAATTTCGCTCTATTGATGTGTTTTAATAAATCTCCTCATTTCAGCATTATGGATCATGGATTGGGACGGATTGGGACAGATTGAAGCAGTGTGGATCTGGATTGCAATTTGCAATCTGTTTAGCAAATGGATCGGATTTGGTGTGAGCAATTCGATCCGCGGTGTGAATCCGGATTGGATCCAATCCGATCCAGATCCGTCAATGAGAAACCCTAAGCACGTGTTTTCTTTTGAACTGGTATCTTCAATGATCTAGGCACATAGCATGAGTTTTTGTGCTTCAAGGAGGATGGTTCTGGTGCCTTGAGGTGATCTGGGGTTGCCCCTTGGTGATCGGCGGGTGCTTCTTGGTTTAAAGGGGTGTTGTTCAGGAGTTCGGTAATTTCGGGTGAATGTATTTTCCGAGCCAGTAGGGGTAGTGAAAATTTTTTGCAAAAAAAAGTATATAAAGGGCTCGTTTTCGCCGTGCGCGATGCTCGACAAGGTCTCGCTCGCTTAGCTCAGTTGGTTAGAGCGTGGTGCTAATAACGCCAAGGTCACAGGTTCGACCCCTGTAGTGAGCATATTAATATCATTTTGATGTCGTGTGTCATGTGTCGTGGCCAGATACCGCTGGTCACACAAACTAATGCATTAACATTCATCGTATCATTTCGACAGCGCGTCGCCTCGCAGCACGTCGTATTGCAGCGCGCCGCATTGCAGTTCACCACATCATCACTATCCATTTTATATCCTCATCTTATCATCCAAAATAGCAGTACATATAAATATCACGATTACTCATATTCAATAAAGGACATCTATCTGTCGTTATCTTCCCGAATCGTCTTAGTGACATTCTCTGTTCTTAGTGAACTCGTCGTTGTCTCTAGCAAGAGGATCTTAGTGACCAAGACGACGACAATTGGTAGCTGATGGCAACATTCTCTGCCGAAGACCAAAAGAAATACCGTATCCAAGAATTCATACTCGAACTACTACCTGAGGGTTATCAGCAGCTTTACAAGTCCAACGTTCCGCAAGTCTTTATTCCAAGAAACGACCGTGCAACTTTTACCCCCGCAAACCTACAACGCCTCAAGAACCGCGCACAAGTCCTAGCAGACAAATTCGTCAAAACTGTAACCATGGATCAGAGCAAGATGCTGGACACGATCCACGCAATGCTAGCCCAGATGCAAGCCCAACAAGTGGAGTTGACTGCGTTACGCACAGCGGCAAATAAAGGGTCAATTTCAGCAATCAAGCCCGTGCAGCCCGATGTGTTTCGAGGTGAGCGTTCGTCGGCCAAAGTGGAGGCATGGCTCCATATGGTAGATAAGTATCTCGAATGCACTGGCCTCGAAGACAAGCCGCGCGTAGCGTTCGCTTCGACACTCCTTCGTGATGGTGCGGCCACCTGGTGGCGGCATCTCGAAACTACCATCGATCCGTATGAGGGCGGCAACAAGACTCCTGCTACCTGGCAGGACTTTCAAGAGATGTTTCGCGCAGAGTTCAAACCACGGAATTCCGACAAGCTTGCTCGCCACCGCCTGCACGAACTCAAGCAGCGCAACATGCCGTCGCGATCTATCCATGATTATATTGTTGCTTTCTGTAACATTATGTTGGACCTACCCGGAATGCCGGACGAAGACGCGATCCACTATTTTTTGAAGGGGCTCGAGTACGACCCCTGCCTCCAGGTCGCTCTCCATAGGCCAAAGACCCTACACGATGCTTACGAAGCAGCTGAAGAGTACGAGTCCGTGCAGCAATACACCCAAGAGCTGCGCGATTCCCTCCATCACCCGGTCTCACCACCACACCATGGCTCGAACTCTAGTCCATCGCCGCAGAACGGACCAACGCCGATGGATCTTGACGCCATCCGCCAAATGCCAAGGCAGCAGTGGAACCAAGGTCGACAGCAGTGGCGCAGCAACGGTGCATTCCGGAACCAGTACCACTCCGGCCCTGCAAATGGCCAACTTCGGACAACGAACAAGCTGTGCTACAATTGTGGTGGTAGAGGCCATCTCGCTCGCAATTGCAGCTCGCCCCCCTTCGGGAGAAGCCACCAAGGCCCGGTAGCATCGTCCTCCACTGGGGGTGATTTAAAAGCCAACGCGCGTCAGGATTAAGGGGAGTCCCGACGCGTACCACACCATCCCTTTGCACCATGGATCAAGATACAAGAACACATACGCCGATTGCCGCAACAGCGCCTCTAATCGACCTCTCCGAGGAGCCCACTTCACAAGACCAGCACATTACATTAGAAGGAGCACAAGAGGACATCAAACATATCAAATCATTATATTCAATAAACCAAACCCAGTTGCCCTTGTATTCCATGGTGTGTAATGGCCATAATATCGAGGTCCTCCTGGACAGTGGAGCGACGGGAACATACGTGACGCCTAAGGTTGCGCAAGGATTACCAGCACGACCTGTGTCAAATCAAGAGGTTGAAACCGCTGGTGGCCATACATTGGTGATCAAGGAGGTGGTGACCCTCTCACTGAATGCTGGTGGTCTTATACACGACGTTCCCGCTTATGTGTTGGACACGAAATTCGATTTGATACTGGGACGCGATTGGATCAAGCGCATGCGACCTGCACCAGATTGGGATCTCGACACCTGGCGCATTTCACAGAATGGTAAAGAGTACACACTTCACCCCAAATAC
>JAIXMN010000048.1:0-92767 GCA_025716815.1 Dichotomocladium elegans
GCCTAAATCTAGATCCTCGGCGCCATCATCACCAAGAGAAACTCCATTGAGTTGAGAGGGAGACTGTAGGCTGTTCTGCTGAGCCCGATTTCGCACGGAGTCATTCATAGTTTCTCCTTCGTCGCTCGAGATTTCCATCGCAAACGCATTGCAAAACTTTTTATGTCGTTGAAGATTATTTGGGATCGTTCTACCGCATCTATTGCAACGCGTCATTTTTACCGACTTGTAGCAAGAATACTAGGATGGACATGAGGGCTGGCTTTTTGTGCAACAAGCAGACGTCATCCACACTTTCGTCCATAGCTTCTTTTCCCACAGCTCCCTTTCCCACGTCTTCAACCCGATATCGCAATGTCTCAGCAATCCCGAATCAATCCGCAAGGCAGCAGCGCTGCTGGAATTCCCAGTAGCAATGAAGGAAGAGGTGATTTGCCTCAGAACTAGATTTCACTGAGCATCTGAGCCTTCTTTTAGATCATGAGTTTGATCAGCCGCTGACGGAAAGAACCGGGCGAATGATCTTGGACCGGTTGGATCAAATCTTTGACGCTGTCCAGCGGCAGACTAACCGACCGTCTCCATGCCAAGAAAGAGCTCAAGTGGAAGGGCCGCCGCCACCGAGGCGATGTAACAAACCAAGGACCATGGTCAATGGCGAACTTCGTTATTGCACCATAACGAATGCGCTGCTCGAAGAAGCGCTAGTCACGTTTTACAACGTGGCCGAAGATGACGTGCAGGCTATGCGCAACGGACTTAGCATTCATCTAATGCGCGTGTGCGTCGCATACATCAAAGAGCGTGCGCGCGAACGGGGTCTGCCTCCAACAACCCCATGGAAAGCTCTTCCACCTATAATCAAGCACCGCGCTATTGAGCGTTTCGAGAAAAAGGCGCGAGAGATTCTCCAACTTGACCTTTCGCTCTGCGAAAGCAGCTGGATTGCCCGTCATTGCATACACACGGGCTGGAATAACAATATTGCTAGGATAGCACGCCAGCAACAGGGGCCTAACAGTGCGGAAAGCCGAGAGCAACTATTCCGGCTGTCTGTTTCTCCTCCGCCTCTCGAAAGCCGGTAAGATCATCCGATATTTCATTGTCATATCCATTGTCAATAGTTACTGAGCAGAAAAGCGCGGTATTTACTTTATGACAGAATGATCGACGCTGGAGGTGATGCGAGCTTGAGATGTATTGACCATACATCAAATGGTATTGTTATTAAGTATATGCGGAATCAGCATAGAAGTAACTACCATTCGTTTACTATCGGAACTGATTTGTATATAGATAACGATGATCCCGCTATCGGTGAAGAAGATTTCAATGATAGCTTGGCGTATATCGGAGATGTTGAAGAGGGGTACGGATTTGAAGAGTCTCACGCAGAAGTTAAAGTGGTGAAACTTTTTATGGATCTAACAGCATATTTTAGAACTTCAGCAGGCATTCGCAATTCTGACGATTGCTTGCATTCTGTGGCAACTTCTGGTGCAGCGAATAAGCTTGGCATCAAAAGGCCTTGTGTTATTGGAGGTGTTAGTCATGGCCGTGGTCGTGGCCGCGGTCGTGGCAGGGGCAGGGGCAGTGGGCAGTTTCTGCCGAAAAGCAGGGGAAGCACAAATACTAGAGACAATGAGCAGCAGACTCCCCAGCCAACAAGATTGCCAAAGAGAAGCAGGCCGGCAGAAGAGGCAGAAGACCTTGGCTCCAGGGGTCGCGTTAATCGACGCACGTCGCGCCGTTAAAAGGTGTGTGTTGTTATAACAGGAGACTCTCATTGATGCAAGCAGCGAAATTAACACTGCCGAGAATACAAAAGTGGAAGTAGATGATTGCATTTTCTCTAATAAATGCTTAACTTATTGAAGTAAAAAGACATTGGGCAATAAAAATCACATCAGAGAGAATACCTGCGTTAGGATTTACAGTATTGCATATGAGTCGTATAATTGCAGCAGTGAATATAAACTCATCAGAACAGGTTCAAACTCATTCAAACATAGAAGTGATAACTGATTATGAACTTGGGCCATAATCAGTTCTGACTTAGTTTTAACAAGTTCCGATGAGTTCAATTTTCCCATAGTAATATATGGCTCGAGAGCAGCTGCGTCAGGGAGGTAGAGCTCCACAAGAACACGAGGACCTTCCCGGTGAGTATCAGCGCCACAGTTGTCTGGGTACGAAGTACCAATATGGGCCAGACCGAGGCTAAGCGACCCGTACGGCTACTAACATCGAAGAACACACTTGGGACGGACGGGGGGGACCCACCAGAACGGAAGGCGTTGGTGTGGATTGTCTGGGTCTTGGAGGTGGAAACCTGGGAGCCCAGTGGTGGAGGTTTCCGGTAGCATAAGAGATTGACGAAGGCGGCTAGCAACCTTAGCGTAGCTCATGCGGATAGGAGGTGGAGGACGGTGAAGGGTGGGTGCCCGAATCGGTTTCGGGTGGTTTGGGTAAATTCGCGTAAGAGAGCATGCGACTTCAGAACTGGCTGGGTACGACTTCAATTTTGGAAAACAGAATATGCAAAACCCCCATAGATGAAATAATTCGTTGTCCCCCTTTTTTATTCCTCTTACCATATATATTATATTCATGGAAGCTCAACAGCGGCTCTCTCCTTACAGGTCGTTAAGAACTGATCCTAATGATGGTGGTCCACGGAATCCGTATGGTAGTCCTACCGCATCTGTTAGAGAGAGGACAAAAATGATCAACCAGAGACAAAGTAATGATTTATTTTCGTGAAAAAGCATTTATTGACGATGGCCTACGAACAGGCTACTTGAATCAGACCGATGACTTTATTGACGGGCTTCTGACACGATCGCCGCAATCGATCTTACCAACGGAACAATTCAATGACTCTTCCTTCGATATCGATCCACTGGACGAGCTAGATGCCATCGCTAATGTCCTTGACAGCGAAGAATGGGGTAGCGAAAATGACGATGACAACGACGGTTTACGAGGGCGATCGGGTGAGAGCACCAAAACCATTTTTCACACGTTTGAAGCACCTTTATCAGCATCTACTCTTTCGCCACGGTCACCAGGCTCAATAAGGAAGACAGAGACGGTCGCCACTAAGCAGGACGACGGGATACTATGGCCCTTTTTACGACCTGCAGGAGAGATTCTATACGAAAAAATCGTGTTCTGCATGTTCATGTTTATTTTCATTGTCAAGGAAATACTATTTGCAATGGTTGCATATGCGGACATGCTTGTCTGCACGTTTGTTCTTAACGTAGGCTTGTTCATTCTCCATCGACTATGGCTCTGTCGCGATCGAAAATTCATCAACCCCCTTCGATTGCTGAAAAGGAAGGAAAGGTCTCAGACAATATTCAAGATTCTAGCGGCTGCGATCTATGTCTGGGTTGGAGTCGCGCTGCTTACCAAGAGCAAGGACAATCATAAGACACTTTCGACACTACCAGCTCATGACCTAGAGGCGATACGCGCAGCGGTCCGGAATGTGCTGCCAAATTATGTACCGCTGAATCCTCATACCGGAAAGATCGATCTGGCGAGTGCGGTCAATGATGAATATGTTCGACGTTCCGAATTACCGGTCAATCTTTCAGAGTTAGCGACATCAATGGCTTCCATCCCGACCTGGCAGGAATTCATGAAAGAGAATAATCACGCTGTGGAGGCGTTTGTAGAAAAGACGGTGGGTGAGCTTTGGCAACGATTTCTGGAGGAGAACAGCCAGGTGCTGGAGTACTACGTACAGAGTGCGGTGAAAAAATATGAGGCCAAGCAGCATAAATTCGCACCCACTACACCAGAAGATGATCGAACGTCTACAGAAGCCTACATCGCGGAAGCTCTGCAAACATATCATCAAGACATGCTTGGTATTCCAGATTTTGCTCTCGCTACGCGCGGCGGTCGCATCATTCGGAAACTGACATCATCAACTTACGACCCCCGGCCGTTCTGGAAAGCAAGTATTACCAGAATATTTGGCACCAGCCGCGGCACAGT
The DNA here is from genome assembly GCA_025716815.1 of Dichotomocladium elegans. NCBI lineage: Eukaryota > Fungi > Mucoromycota > Mucoromycetes > Mucorales > Lichtheimiaceae > Dichotomocladium > Dichotomocladium elegans. Next base: position 4,012 of record JAIXMN010000048.1, read on the forward strand.
GCATCATTCGCCTATCATTGCGCTCTTACCAGATACACATGTTGGCCAGTGCTGGCCGATGGCGGGATCAACAGGCTCGTTGGGAGTCATGATGAGCGAACCTATAGTTGTCAAAGCGATCACAGTCGAGTATCCATCAAGGCAGATGGGAGTTAATATGACCAGTGCGCCAAAGGATATCGAAGTCTGGGGCCTTCCACTGGATGGCTACAAAGAAACTGCCGATTGGGAATATTTGGTGTTTCTTGGCTCTTTCACATATGAAATTGCGAAGAATACGCCTGTCCAGACTTTCTTGGTGAAGGCGGAAAAGCCAACTATAATTAAGTCTGTCTTGTTTCGATTTAAGTCTAACTGGGGTCTGGATACTTACACTTGCATCTACCGAATCCGCGTCCATGGCGATGTTGTCTGAATAAAACGTGAAAAGAAAAGATTTCCTTGAGCTGCGGGGAATATGGGATACTCCGAGGATAATCGGTGCTTTATTCTTCTCCCTTTTCTTTTTACTAACCTTCATCGATGTTCACTGATGGTCAAAGTGTGTGTGTGTGTGTGTGTGTGTACTGTTAGCGATATTGTGGACATGTCATTTAATACCATCCATTACATACTATTAGAAATCGGTATCGGCTTGACCGCTGTTGGTGTTCTCTTCATGATGATAGGCATGCTCACATTCTTCGATGCCGGCCTTCTGGCGATGGGAAATGTGAGCCCAAGTCCATGACATTTAAGGATTAGTTCCTGATTTGCCTATTTCAGATTCTATTTCTTTCTGGTATAACACTGACGATCGGTTTTAACCGCACCTTGGCGTTTTTCGCGCAAAGGAACAAGATACGCGGAACAATATGTTTCCTAGGCGGGATCCTGCTCGTTTTTTGCAAATGGGCAGTAGTTGGCATCTTTGTTGAAATCTTTGGGATTTTGAATTTGTTTGGGTATGTGTCTTGCAAGGAAACGGGCCCTTGATATTCTTGCTCATTACAATTTGCATATTCCTGCACCGCTCACAAATGTACGCAGCGATTTTTTCCCTCTTGTATTCGCTTTTTTACGCCGCTTACCCATCATCGGATCTGCGTTAAGCTATCCTGGCTTGTCAAATGTAAGTGGGAAAAGGAAGAGAGATATCTTATGTGGATAAGGGCCTAATGGTGCACAACAATGTCTGCAGATATTTGATCGATTCACCGGCCCCGCCCTCCCCGTTTAATCTCTTTACGCTACTATACATTATTTGTTTAATTTTCTTTTCTAGAACCTTTTATTTTTTACAAAGAACGATATTGATAAACCCGGTTTCATGATGACGGATCACCGGAGTCCGGCTTCCAAAGTCACGAAACGCTGCTGGTTCTTATACTCGGGTCGAGCGCCCTGCTGATATTTCAACGGAATGCTGTAGAAATGCATCATCCTTGACAAGTGTCCTCTCGATCCGTAGAGTACTTTTAGGAGAATGAACTTTCGATAGGAAATGTTAAAGATGGAGATGTGAGTATCCACTAAACTGAAAAAGCGTTGGATATCCCAGACTAGAGCGTTGATGATCCTTTGATGTACCGTCGCCGTGAGTCTATGAGTAGCATGGAATGAAGGATATGTACTGAAAGGCTCTGGGGGAGCAGATATCATACTGTATACGAATTTTCGGTACATGTAACGGTTTAATGACTTGTCGATATGCGTAATAACAAGCAGCAATAGAAAGTGCATCGACAGTGCTGTACCTGAAGATATTGTTTGCCTTTTTCCTCGACTTCATCATGCCAAGACTCTCTCTAACCAATGATCAGAGAAAGTAGGTCTGTATTTGTGCAGGAACACTACCCCACTAGAGAGCAAGCTCAGAATTCTTGCTAACTGGGCTTAGGGAGCAATTTAACTGAAAAGGGTCCTGGTATTACCAGAGTGGGAGACAAACGGATCAGGTCTGGTCAGCAATTATGCATTCTGATGCACTTTTGACCTGCCTGCTAGGTAAGAATAATTATCGTCCCACCAAGGAGGATCTCTATCTGAGAATCTGGCTGCTTTGGTCACAAAACAATAAAGCAGAGATGTGTTTACGCATTTTATTGGCTATTTCCTATACCGAAAGGGTCGAAAAGTTTGGGATTGAGAATTACCGAAAACTGCCTGCCCACCAGTGCGTGGAAGCAGAATTCATCTATCAATACTGTGGTGAGCTTGCGAGGAATGTTCCGAAAGACTATTCCTAGTGAAACAGTACAAGATGTATGCTATTGATCCATCAGCTCAATCCATTTTGTCTTCTCAAGCAGCAAACGAAGACCCTGAAACTACATTGGGATACGACTGTGCAATTTAATGGCGGGGCAACGGTGAGCCACTTTTTGCGCGCTATTTAGCTTACCCTTTCATCTTGGTGCTATTGCGATATTCATTCCGAACCAGTTTATCCAATGGCTATCATGTTTGGTTAGTCGCCTGGAGTCCATTAAAGCCATGAGCCGGCCAACAGTCTAGAAAGGGGATCTTTCGACAACGGACAAATGTCTACTGAGATGCGGTAAAGGATACGCTTTATTTTGTCATGTACATGCAAAGCTTAATATACACTGTTTTCCAAAATTGAAGTCGTGGGATCACAAAATAAAAGGTTGGGTTTTGACCAGAAACCTTTACGCACGATGACAAAGCAAATGTCGCACAAAAAAAAGCTTGGCTAAAAATATTAGCTTGCTTTTTCATACCCATTTTACAGTCTGAAATGAGCAATGATTGGCAAGGCCATGTTGTTGATGAGTGTAGCTGCCGTTGAAGAGGAAATGTCCTCTCTTCAATCCGGTTGTTTTCACACAGAGTATCTACGTAGTCCATCTTGCAAGGGTGACCCTGTCCTTATTGCTACGCATATCCCCAAGCGAAAGGGTTCAGATGAAAGTAGCAAACTTTAGGCGTGGCTACCCAATGTGCATCGACAAAGAGAATGTCTATGTTCGCGCAATACAGCAATGGGCATTACAGCATGAAAAGGACCTTGATAAACCTTCAGCGAGGAGCATATGTTTATTATATTTATATATGATATCACTGCCGCCGTCGTGTACTCGGGATATAGGTGCTGCTTGTCGACGCCTTCTGGGGACAACGGCCCTCCGAAATCTTTTTGGCACTTGACCGGCAACACGCAGACCGTGAATGATATGGATAAAATTTAGGCAAGCGGCAAGATCCCGGTTCCACATCCGACGTACTGGACCGTTGTCTTCGGTGCGCAGTATGCAATGTTCGCTGTGCCATCTACAGTACAGAGGTCAATGAATTCCTCAGGCTATCGAATACATAAAAAACGCAAGGATGAGTCTCATACCTCAAAAGACCGTGGCAAAGGACGTGGGGCCGCGGTTGCTGCTGCTGGTGTCGCCGAAGATTTAAAACCATCCTGAATTTTGCAAGGTTCTCATTGCCGCAGGATGGACAGCGCTTGCTTGTTTTAAACTCGTCTACTAGGTACATCTCGAATCCATGCTTCTGCAGGAGTTCCCTGAAGCCCTTGCCACGTATGGGCTCATGGAATTGAGCCATAGGAGCTGACCAGTTCCCGAAAATGAAGACTGCAGTGGTGCCAAACTTTTCTTTAAGTCTTGGACAAGCTTAACATCAGCGAGTTGTTTGTTGAAATAAGCTGACAGACGGAGTTTTCGGAAGAGAAAGGCTTGGGGCACGTGGTCGGTCATGGTACGGCTATAAAAACCCTGGAGAACGTCGGACACCTCGGACCTTACACGAAGAAAGCGGCGGAAGTCATCCAGAACCAGTGTGAGGCTTCGCTCCTCAGACAGGCGGTGCTCCGCAAATGCAACTTCAGGTTGTTGCACCTTGTGCAGCTGCTTCAACCGACGGAACCTTTTGCTCTTGTGTGCCTTGCCCTGCTGGGATTTGGTATACCGGAACAGTCGAGGCGCGATATTCTTTGATTCCTCGTGCACGCAGTACATAAGGCCTCGTCGGCCTGGATCGTCGGCTACACATCGACCTGATATTTCTTCATGACCCGCCCAGCTCAGGCTTGTGATGTAAGGGATAAGCTCCTTGTTTGCTTTTAGAGATATCGCGGTTGCGATCGGGGATGCTCAGCTTTTTAAATACAGTAACCCCAACGCCATCTGTACTGATCATGCCACGGAACGTGAGATTGCTTCTTTCTGGGGCCTGAAAGCTTTTGAATTGAGGTCAACTACCTCATACCAATAATCCAAGTTGACGAGTTCGTCATCATTGTTCCAAGATCGTTGCAGAATGTTTTGGCAAAGTATTTTGCTGTCGATAAACATATAACACGGGGGCCATCTGCGACGAAGTGGGAAACAATTAAAAGCAGGTAATTCGAGACGTTGAAACAAGCAAGCGAGCCGGTATGTGGTTGGCGGGGCGGGTCTTGCTGTCGTAGTAGATATTGTCTTTTTGGAATCTGTAGCCTTCAGGATAAGAGTTGAGAACAGGCAATAGGGCCTGCAAAGCCTCCCAAAAAACATCTGATTGCTGCCTGATGAGATCTGTGTTAATCTGTCGGCTACTAATTGCCAACTTGAAGCGCCTGGCGGTTTCAAGAATACGGGCGCTTATTTCTTCGGTGCTCAAACCCTGATCGAGCAGGTCTCTTTCCATTATAGCCTTTTGACGTCGAATGCCCAGCAAAGTATTGACGGCACGTCTGAGGTGCTGACCAAATCGCATATTGATATTGTTGCTGTACGCTGCATTTACCTTGCGGCCTTCATATATCGAGCATTGCTGTGCACGCGGAGAAGATGGCCTCGTGTAATTTGCATGGTGGAGATATCCAGGCAAGTACTCGTTGATCAGAGCTCGATTCCTGACCGTGATGGACGATCCAAGTGCACGTCTCTCGTATTCGACTAAAGAGAGCCATACTTCAGAAAAAAAAAAACGGCTGTTCAAGAAGATCGCAATGTCGAAGTCTTGGTTGGTTTGAAGATTTTAGGAAGATATACTTTGAGAAGGAGAACGCGTGCACTGTTGTGGCGTGAGCAATACCGACCACCTCTAATAACCGCTCACGGTGCTCTTCTCGCCAGCCGATGCTTTGAATACTATACTTCACCGAAAGGATCCGGTCACCGACATCGCGAATGCTGGAGACACTCGTAGTTGATGTAGCGGGTGAAGACATGTATGTACCGGGATGACTAAATATTTCGGTTTCTGATGTCTAACCATTGATAAAAGAAGCTTACTTTTGAATGTGAGTTGTAAGTAGCTGTAGATGTTGAAGACTAAAAAATATCGGTATTTAAGGACCATTTGCGATGATTGTGTTAGCAAAACCTGAAACTTTAGAAATGGGAATGCTATTATCCAATTGTATTTTTACGCGGCGGAAATGGAAAGATCATAACAAGGCGTTTTCAAGCTCTGTATCAGTTAAAGCATCCTTGATTTCCTATAAATAATGGACAGTTGATCAATCTGCTCGTTTCATAACTACATCCGCCCCTCTCTTCCATGGTCTTATCCGGTATGATCACTATAATACTAAATTCTTTTATTGCAATCTAACATCCACATTTCTTTGTAGATTAACCAATCGTACCAGTACTTGATGAGCCATGGAAGAGAGGAGATCCTGAACACTTCTCCTCTCCTTCCGCTCCGTTTCGCTGCCGCTTCTGGTCCCACTCCATTCCTTTTCGCCGCTGCCACTGGTCTCGTCCCCTGTCGCTGCTGGCCTCCTCCACATCTTCCGTCCTGGTTATCGCCAGGTCACCCATACTACTCTTCGGAGGTAAGTTAACGGGTATGGAGAAGAGGTAGTGTTCCAATCCGCGGATCCGAAATCGTTTTACCTATTGATACGACAACTTTATACGATTCTATTGCGTCGTTATTTTGTATGACATTGTTTTATCTCATTTACGAAATTTATTTTGGAAAATAAAGTACCTTCACTGCAATAAATGTGACCGATGTCTTTTTTCAGTCTGGTCGAGCCATTCACAACGCTTGTCAACAATAGGGTATTTTTCGCACACTCGAGGTTGGATTGTAAGTAGGTGTACATAAGTAAAACCTTCTTTTTATGGGGAAAGAAGCAAGTCTTGTGTCTGCCCGATGTCGTCTGCAGCATTGGTAAGCCTTTGCACACTTGGATAATAAATGATTTTGTGAAGAGCGACTGACTTCAGGTGGTGATGGTCTATGGGTTGTGGGGGGGGACAGGTGGAAGGAGGTGCGCTAATACCTTGAGGCCCGCTTTCCATGTTACGTACGACATATTGGCGCGCGGGGGGATGGTGCGGTCTTCTGCAAATCTGTCTCGCAGCCGATTTGCTTATAGCTGGGCGGTGAATCAGAAATGACGCTTCTTCTTGGTCTCGAGGCCGTTGGATGCGACGGACTACGCCGCGTTTGTGGCCTTCATACAAATGCGATGTTTTTCTAGAACTCACGTATTAAAGGTCTGCAATGTTAGCCATCAAAGTACGTCTTGGGAGAGCCGAAACTTTTTTCTATCTGGGTTTTGATGGGTCAAGAAGGGGTGGGGGTTTGTGTGTTGGCTGTTGATGTGTTTCTATGAAAATCTTTGGGATTAAAATTTCTTTTTTATTCTATTTCCCCACTCCGAGAGTGTCAGTGTTTGCAGCAACGGCACCCAACAAATGTCAAACTGGAAGAACGTCAACAATTGGTAGGTCATTTTGCGATTCGCACATGTATGCATAGCTGGACAAAACAGACACTCAACACACACACCCTTCTAAATAGGCATTGGTAAGTCTTGAGCTGCCCGCCACCTTCCCAACCCCCACCCCACCGCGACAATCGATCCCTCTATTTCCCTGGGGTTGCTCACGAGATCCCGGATCAACAGGACCAACAAGAATTGCCAAAGCTGGGCACAAAAGTATTTTGCTGAACAACTCGAGGGCCTCGAAGCAAAGCACGATGGCCACATTGTGCGAATCAGCAAGATGAACGAGTGCACGGGTGACGTTGACCTCAACCAGCGCAAAGGCAAGATAATCACCATTTACGACGTTGCGCTCAAGCTGAGCCTGGAAGGTAGTAAAATACATTGCCCTCCCTAAGAAATGGGGAAGATACACGGCGTTTCAGCCTAAAAAAAGCCATCCATATCTACAGGTACATTGGCGGACGGTACACCCATCACAGGCACACTGACCGTCCCTGAAGTGGCTCATGATTCGGACAAGGATGACTACGTGGTAGGTTTGATAAAAGAATGATTGAATGAAATATATTAAATACCGGGAATACAAGTTTGAAATCGCCATCAGTGAAGACTCGCCGGCGAAGAGTGCAATCAAGCCTGTTATCCGAAAGCATCTTACTCCATTGCTCTGTGAAAAGTTCAGCAAGTTTGCTCCGGACATGATTGCTAGTAAGTTCTTCTCCGTCCTTCTTGCTCTCTCTCTCTCTCTGTGTGTGTGTGTGTGTGTGTTTTTGTTTGTTTGAATGCGTGTGTTCCTTAAGAGTGCAAGTGATTGACATTATCTATGCAACCCGCCCCTTTTTTTCAGCTCATGGTTCAGACGTTTACATCGATCCCTCCAAGCTCAATGATCCTGCGAGCTCTACAGGTGCTACTGTATAGAGTACCGATCACTTCGCACATGACTAGACCACGGATTCAATTCTATCATTTAGAGTAAATATTGCAGGTTACCCAAGACAGCATAAAAATCATAGTACAGTTCTTTTGTTTTATTGTCAACCCAGTTGGTGTGTATCAGTGAGAGAACGCAGTGGTTGTGGAGGTCTGAATGAGGAGCATTGGCTTGTCTTGAAGACGCTACGTACAGAATACAGCAGAATGGATATAAGTCTTCACTTTCTGACATGTCCTCTTTATCTGCTTACATCATTTGGATTGAGACAATGATAATGATGATATTGAGCATTTTCGGTGGTTCCCTGCCGTAAACGCCGCCGCCGCATCGAGAGCTCATTAATACGCCGCCGGATGCTCTCGGACATGGAGATGACTTTGCTATACTTTTTACGATCTTCGTACGAAGAGAGATTAGCTGCAAGCACTGAAATGCTGCTAGCTAAGGATGTGGCGGTGGCAGTACAGGGCATCGAATGTATATATAAAAAAAAAAGAGCAAGAAGAGATGAAGAGCAATAGGGCTTTCCTACTGAGGCCCACATGCCTCTCCTAATAAACTGCATGATCTGCTATGTATGATCCTTGCTCCACAGAACAGACAAGCTATGGAAACAAGCACCATACTGCGACCTGACTTCTTGTCTGCTACGCACTCACAGTACGTGCGTGTGCATTTTCTTTAGAAAAAAAAAAGATATTTTCTTTGCATATACGTATGCGTTTTTTTTATGGGCTCGGATCCTTGAATAAAGGATACGTTGGAGTTTGAGAGTTACTTTCATGTATAGGAAAGTATTTAGACAAATACGGAAGATTGACGCTGGGGGGAGGGATTTACAATATTGCCACCTCCCCCTCACCAAGGTCACACAGACGCTGCTGACATTCATGCCCATGGTCGATGTATATGTATTGTCTAGCATATTTTGTAGGGGACGAACAAAACAGTCCATATTATATAGTTTTTGTCAGCTACCCAAGTTCATACGTAGAACAGCATACGCATATATGCACATATATACACGTTTAGCGGGACCGAACAAGATCAGGAAACGCAGTCTGAAACACGGCCACATGGTTGATCCCAAAATCTCGACCAGGCCAGCTTTTGACAGTACCCACCCTCCTGCATATCTGGGGAGAGAGCGAGAGAGAGCACCCGCACCGATTTTGTATGAAGCATATACATACATATTTCTCCGGGGTGAACCACACCAACTTTGGCTTGCTATCTCTATCTTTTTTTTTTTTAGTTGTGTGAACAGAAAATATCGTACAGTGAGGGAGGCAACATAAATGGATTTTTTTTTCTTGCACCGCAGGACCAGAATACTAAAGCAGCAGTATGCTTCGAAGATGGACGCTTCTTGTAATACCCTCCCACGGAGAGAGACAGAGAGTCCTTTTGGCTGTCCTAGTGGAACAAAAAGATTAGCTATTTCGGGCACGAAACTGCGCATGATTACGTAGTGTCGGGAACGATAGCACGCGCGCAAACCCATATCGGGATATGGAGAGACCGCCACCGGGGATGCTGGTCGATCCACAGTACCGCACTGCTTGCTCGGTCAGCCGTATTTTATCTACCTATCTGCGTACTTGAAGGACCGCATGACGTTTGCAACATAGATAAGCACTGTACTGTAAAAATAGAGCCCCTTGACCTTGCTTTACAGAAAACGGGGTGGGGAAAGAGGGTGCTGGGGTGTGAGCGAACGGTTTACCACCATTTTTAACGTCTCCCACACTTCGTACAAAGATAGGGTTTTACGTGGACGAGAGCGGGATGGGGGGGGGGAAAAAGGGGGACGATAACTCGTCGTGCTGTATCGGTGGATGTAAATATATCAAAGCAAATCATATTTCTTTTATTGAACTGTACAGTTGCCTTTTGAAATAAGCAAGAAAGGCAATATAACGGACGGCGACGCAAAGTAAACCGGCGCTGGCTGCTGTGGGAGGGTATGCGGATAGTTATAGATAGAGATAATATATAAAGAAAAGGAGGGGTTGGATAGAGATGGATTTCAGAGGATGTTGTTCATAAGAAGATCGGTAGATCCCAGCCCTTGATAAGCGGATCATTGAAGCGAAGGCCCATGTCAAGCTTATTGATAGCCAAGACATCTTCCTCATCCAGCTTCCAGTTGAGAGCGTCGAGGTTGTTCTTCATGCGCTCGACGCTCGTCGTCTTGGGGACCACACCCACGTTCCGTTCGAGAGACCAGCGAAGGGCGACCTGCTGCGGAGACCGGTTGTACTTTGCAGCGATCTCCTTGATGACCGGGTTGGAAAAGAGCGACTCAACGGATTTGGCATGTTTGAGACCGCCCGCAGCAAAAGATGCAGGTCCGAAAGACGAGTAGGCTGTGACAGCAATGCCCTGTCGCTGCACCCATTCGACATACTGCTGCTGCTGGAGGTAAGGATGAAGTTCGATCTGGAGAAGCGAAGGCGGGATCTTGCAGTAGGCAAGCATGTCCATCAGCATCTGTGCGTTAAAGTTGGAGATCCCAATGTTCCGGACAAGGCCCTCTTCAACCAATGCCTCCATCTGCGCCCAGGTTTCATGCATCGGCACACGGGCACGTGTCACCTGCGTCTTGCCCGGAAGACACCAGCCAGGAGGATATTTCTGCTCAATGGGAACGTATTCAAGAGCAGTAGGAACTAGTTGCGAGTTTAGCCCAAAAAGAAGGGAGTGGGGTCTCAACAGCGCACGCATATCACTAACTCACAGTGGACGAGATACATGTCAATGTAATCCAAGCCAAGGTCATCAAGGCTCTTCTGGACGCCAGCCCGGACATTGCCGTGGAAGGTGCACCAAAGCTTGGAGATGACAAAGATCTCCTTTCGGGTCACAATGCCATCTTTGATAGCCATACGGATCCCGTCGCCAACTTCTTTCTCATTGTAGTAATTTGCGCCGCCGTCGAAAAGTCGGTAGCCGACCTTGATGGCATTGTAGATGACTTCCGCCGTGGCCTCTCTGTCGATTTTTGCGCAGCCAAAGCCAATCAAGGGCATTTTGTCGCCGGAGGGGTTCAGAGTCGCGAATTCGATGGTCATCTGCTGCTGTAGTTTGGTGAGACGAGAGGGGAATGCAGAAATAATAATAATAATAAGAAAAAGACGGAGGCCGGAGGGAGGGTTTTATAATTTTCAAACGAAATCAACTTCTTCGGTTAAAGTGGGGGAGAGAAGAGGGGGGACGTGTGTTTGTACTAAACAGATTCTGGGCTTCCTTTTCGTGGCATTATTATAGCGTGGATCGCGGCTGATAAGAACACTTCCTTGCTTCCATGGCCCATCATCGATAGCGCATACCCGGATATGGAAACCTGTGATGACAAGGTTTGTGATTTTGGGGTTTCTGCGCGCGGCTCTCTGATGTGTGCGTGTGCGTATATTGCAATAGGCTCTGAGTTTTATTTCTACCAATGCACCCACCTCAGGGGCAGTCAACTTATCGCCGGTTATGGATCCCCCATATCGGGTATTTGGGCATTTTACAATCCCAAATATCGCTGTATGTACCTTATCGATTGTGATGCGATTGATAAACTGCATTTTCAAATAGACTCAGGGCCATGACATAATTGATATCTTTCTGGGAGGAATGCGTGTATGCGTATGTACGTACGTATGTGTGTGTGTGGACGCGACAGAGAGAGAGACACAGAAAGAGTGTCCCCTTGCTCTATGAGATATGCCTTTGTGTGTTTTACATCCCAAAACCCTGAAGGCAACATCACATGGAAAGGTAGAAAGTCAGAATTGAACAAGCTTTCCATCCCTCTCTCCCCCCACCCACCCGCGGGGACTCTGTTTGATATTGCTATCGATAAGAGACGTTCATGATCGGGTTGTGATTACAAGAGTTGCGGCGGTTATATCCTGTTTGGACTGGAAGACCCTATATGTTCGGTGGAGACATCGGTGTTGTTGTTTGTGAGGATCGCTTGGTCTTGGCCAGTCACCTGAGCCAATGGCAGAAACTCTATTCATTTGATTTTATTGATGATTATACTTTTTTGTAAATTAGATTCCGTCTGTTTTACAGAACTTGTGAGATTCTCTCCCTCCCCCCTCCCTTGACGTTTATCAGTCAGATCAACCAGACCGTAAGTTCACAGAATCTAATTAAGACTACCTATCTGATGTACAACAGTATTTGCTTGCATCGCTTATGTCATTTTATCCTGCACATACGACCAGTCACCGGAAGACACCAAGTTAATTCTTTCTCAGTTTTTCTTTGATCTTTTTGATTTCCGCCGATCGAAAGAGCCAGAAAAAATGCACACACACACACACACACACACACACACACACACACACTCGTCCCCCTATGGATGCACGCCCCACCCACCCGTGTTACTCCGCCAAGTAACTTGTCAGAAATCCCCAATGCCGTGGGACTGATCACATGGTCGTTTCCCCCCCCCTCCCCAGAGCAATGTCGTCATTAAATATCAAAGTTAGCCCCAGGAGGTTCGGCGATCAAAGAAAAAAAAGCAGCGGGGATGCGTCAGCGCCCAGCTTCTTTTCCACGAAAATACAAAAGTCTCGATGCTGGGGCCAACAACAACAACAACAATAATAATAATAACAATAACAGGGCTGAGTCCAGTAGGAGGTTGCGGTATTTTACCTTGAGAAAGCAGGCGTCTTTATTAACTACAAACTATACAAATTTCCTAGATAGGATCCCACCGGGGAGGGAGAGCATTACGGGATATTTTTTTCCCTACTCCCGCACCGTGAAAGACGGGCGATGATGATAAAAAAGGATCAGGGGTAAAGCACAGGGTCTATGGTTTTTCATGCGTGAAACACTGGACCCCTCTCCTTGTAGCGACGCTCGTTCCGTTTTTTAATTTGACCCAGCACATTTGTCCCACTCTTCTCCCTCTCTCTTTCCCCAATGAGCATGCACCGCATAACTCTGCTTTTACACGCCAACCATCAACCGACAGATAGGTTGTGGAATCTTATTCCTTCCATTTTCCCGTCCTGCGTGCATACCTTTCTACTTTTGCACGGACCGAAAAAATGGATTCGGATTCCATGCGTAGTCGGACATTAAATGGTCCCCTCCCCCCCATCCCACCCGCCCGCTGATGACGACATGGATGCAGAGCGCCCGTCCCGCAGCAGATGAGAGAAATGGGCATAGTCATGTGATTTGTTCAGGAACGAAGGAAAGCAGGACTGTAGAGAAAGCGAGGGACAGGGAGTTAGAGCCGATGCGGGGGATTGCAAGGACACTTCGTGCCTCATTCTCAGTACATTCAAGCGTGATACAATAAGGAAATGATGGCTCTTGAATTAAACTTATTACACCACTCAATACCATCTCAGCTTTCGTAAAACCATGCATTGTAATCTTCTTCTATGAGAAACGATGCTATTATTGTTAGCAAGCATGAAACGAAAACTTCTAGGTTTATTGTTTTATGGTTATACCTAGTAGCATTCATGACTCATAGTTGGGCTCATCCAACTGACAGCTTACTGCGAGTTACGCTTCTGCTCTTCCATACAGTACCATATGCTATTCACCGTTTTCCAAAATCAAAGTCGCTGTTTGCATAGAAATATTTACGCGCAATGACAAAGCATATGTCGCATGCACACGGCGAAAAATGATGAAGCGACCTAACACCTTTCTGTCTGCTGTAGAATCCCGTAACTTGGTAAGCCATGGAGAGATGTCAAGGGAGATAACCCGGATCACTTGGGTGGGGCCACGACTTGGCTGCTCTTTGGGCAGGGCCTTCCCCTCATTCTTTTGCTTTTTGCGTCGCCTGTCCTTGCTCCCTAACGTTGCTTCACCCATCCACCCGCCGTGGATATCGCCATGTGCACATCTGGATACGCCTCGTGGGAACCCGGATTGGTAAGTCAAAGTGTATGCCAATTTCATAAACGAATTTCAGCTTGGAAATGAAGTACTCACTGTTGACCCTGTTGCTTCCTGCACAATAGACCATTTCTGCCACAATACTTTGATCATGAAGATACCATTATTCTCTTGATATAGATTACGCCGGCAACTAAAAAAGATGCCAGCGGATGTATGTTTTTGCAAATAGAACCACAGAGGAAGAGTTTCTTGCAGCAATATTCACCCTGATGTCGAAATCCTGTTACGAGATACAAAAAAGCCTGGAACTGCTGGTGTAAGCTATGGGGACAATGGTATATAGCTAATGGCTTTCTCTCGTGGGGGGCTGTGGTTGTGGTAAAACTGCGAGCAGGTGCAGGAACATTGGGCTAGCAATAATGAGGAAGACTTGGGGGTGACCTGAACAAACGTCCAGCCTATCGCAGCCAGTATGCCTTTTTTTTTTGTTTGTGCGCTGCACTTAGTCCCTCTCCACCCAGATGCGTAAAAAAAATTCTGACGTCCCTATAAGATATATGCACCCTTAAGTATGTGCTGCTTCGATGCGGAAAGAAGCTTCTAATCGAAGTTAGTACACCGTCGATGAACGAATTCCCCCCCCTACCTGCTTCCATAATCAATAAGAATCGTTTCAAATCAATAGATTCTGTTCAGGACACTGTATTCAATCTTTTGCTCCGCTAGAGAACGTAGCCGAGAATAGGCACAAGTAAAAGTATATTAGTGGAACTAAAATTCCTGATGGATTACTACTATCGACGTGCTAAATCGAGGATTAGCCTGGTCATTACGCGGTGCCTAATATGAAATACGCTCATAATATGGATCCCTGGGATAGCCTAAAAGACATGGTGCTACTTTGTGCCCACACAACTCCCCCCCCTTTTCCGCTTTCTTTGCCCATTGACCCGTCGCAGGAGAATTCAGCAGCAAACTGGCTAAAAACCAGAAGGTATGTAATGCTGGAGAGGTCAACGGTTCATGCTACTGCTAACACGAGCTTGGTTCGAAATGAATGTTTTGACCTGCGCGCGCACAAGCAATGAACCCCAACGCCCACGACATGCGTCGGGGTCTCAAGATGGATAAACACAGGACGTCCCGAGAGGCATTTTTTGTCCATGATCGATTCCCTTTTCGGCTTGTGTTTGCAAAAGCATTGACCCGCTACTATGGACTGAATCGACAGAGCACGGTAGGAAAACACCCACACACCCACACACACCACAGAGAGAGAGTTTTCTGAGACCCGGTGCTCAGGAGCAGAGAGCACAGCCGGAGGTGAGCAAACAGCGGGAAAGAATAGAAGATCTTATCCAATAATAATCGGCTCAGACCACATGGCGCCACGCACAACTCGCCCGCGGCAAAGAGGGGAATTCATTTTCAACCATGCGTTTTTTTTTTGCCACTATCTCCTCCGTCGTTTCGCAGTTAAACCAAAAAGGTACTCGCCTCTGTCCTCTCAATGGCTTACTCTCTTTCCGACCAAGGAAGCGAACTGCCAAGTATGTAGGAATGCGCGTGTGTGGAGAAGGAAATGCAGTTCAACTGCGGACAGATGGGTGTCTCAGAAAAAAAGGGATAAAAAATTTAATTGGATGATATTCATCACGAGGGTTTCCCCTTTTATCAAGAGAGATTATTTATTTTTCCCCATGTTTCTTCTTCATTTCTACCATCCTCTCTCGTCGTTTTTTTTTTTTTTTTGCGCCATTGTTCTGTCGAATACCTCCTCATGAAATTCGCTAAGCAAATCGAGCATGCGTCGCTCGACCTTCCGGAGGACTGGCGCCCTCACTTAATCCACTACAAGATGCTCAAGAAATCGATCCGGCCCGTGGTAGACGAGTTGCAGACGCAAGGACTTTTAAACCAGGGGATGGTATTTGCATATCAGTTTGATGGTAAATACCCTTTTCCATGCTTGCACGCACATGCACATACATACGCATTCGGGGCTTTGCTTTTCTCTTTTTTATGAATTCAGCCGGAGAAAGATCAGCTCAATCTATTTTCTGCACGCGCACCTCTCGCGGCTTTTTAACACCTAACAGGCGACGCACACAATCCACAACCATGCATCCAACTGTCGCTGGACGAAGCAGCCCGTCTTAACTTGCATCATGCAACAGATACCCCGACAGAGACCACCACCATCAAGATCCGGCTTCTCAAAGACTCCGAGTTTTTTCACCTCCTGATTCAGGGCATCGCGCAGGCCGCCTTGCTTTACACAGCCGAACAAAAACGATTCTTCGGGGATGTCAAAGAACTCGGGGCACAACTCGCAAATGTTGTGAGTTTGTTCAATCAAAGAGAGAAAGAAGAGTCGAGACTCATTCTGATCTGTGGCTTTTTCTTGCGCCCATAGTCGTCGCCACAGAAACAAAAAGAGATGTACACATGGCGAGAAATTCTCAAGGTCTACATGGATGCGTCTGTCTTTGAAATTACCAAAACCGAATACAATGCCCAGTCCTTCGAGCGAAGCAAGCAGCACTTGACATGGTTTAAGGACGAGCTGCAGCGGATCGGGCTGGTACGTGTGATACATCTATGCACTTGATCAAACATAGACGCACACACACATAAAGACTGACTTTGTCGGATACCAGGCACGAAAACTTGGATCAAAGCGGTCGCGCCAGGTGTTGAAGCGGTTTATCGACCTGAATGCACAACTCGTCGACTTCAAATGGCTTTATGCCTTGAACCATATGGCGATCGTCAAGATTCTCAAGAAGCATGACAAACGGAGCGGATTAACGTAAGAGATAAGAACTGCAACATTTGCGGACGGCTTATGGTCGCTCTCTGCTTAACTTGATCAGGGCGAAGACCGAATTCCCCGCATTTGCCAAAGCCAATGCTGTCATTGTTGAAAATGTACTCTCGTCACTCTACTCTGCTCTTATTTCCCAGCTTGTCTCGGTTGTTCCACAGCTAGACAATCATTCCTGTCCGATTTGTTACAGCAAGTATTTTTTCTTTCTTCTTAAAAAAAAAATATTGGAAAAAGCTTACGCTTAGCGTTCACATGCTTTGTCCAGGCATTGCATGGCGTCCCATTCGACTTGAATGCAGCCACGTGTTCTGCGTGCGGTGTCTTATAAAGGCACACAAGAAGAAGCTCTTCGACTGCCCTATCTGCCGGCACAAGAATGCGGTGGGCAACGCCGATTCAGACAATCTCGACAAAGGCCTTCAGAATTTCATGCTGCTCTATTTCCCGCGCGAGATCAAGGAGAAGAGACGTGAGAATGAAAAGGAACAGGCCATGATCGATATGGAGGCCATCAACCGAAGGGCCTGGACACGGTACTCTAATAACCAAAAGGAACTCTGTGTCATCATGTGACATTGTTTCTGCATCAGTCCCATAGCAACCCTAACCGCATCTTCCTGTACCACCTAAACGTTACTACGTACGTAATATATCCCAAAATTGAGAGTCGTGTCCTGGCACTTGTGAAGTCGCAGGACCACACAATAGAACTCGGGTTTTGCCCAGAAATCTTTACGCATGGATGACAAAGCAAATGTCGCCCAAAAGAAAAGCGTTCATTCTTTTACTACGCCGGGCAAGGCTATGTCGTTGATGAGGAAATGCACTCTCTTTAATCCGTCTGTTACTCATACAAAGTATCTGCGTAGTCTATCTTTGAGGGTGCTCATTTCCAATCACATTTGATTCTAAGCCCATGATGCAGTACTGTAATGCGTCGGTGAAAATGACGGGCTTTAGTAAAGGTGTTGAAATGTGTCTGCGTGCCTTGGTTTTGTTATGTTCTGACCATTCGCTTGAACGTCGCGCAAACATGATCTGTTTCCCTGTCGCACATTTTTTGTGGAGGTGTTAAGCTTTTGTCAGGACGCCATGCTTATCGTGGTGTCATTTGGGGAGGGGTGGAAGAGTTTGAGGCAAGGTCTCCTTTTCCGGGGATGCCTCGGATGACGCATCATGTCTGCACCACCTTTTTCTCAGTACTATCCATATCTTTCTAGATCCGTACTTTGTCTTCCTAGAAGAACATGGAACGTTTGCCAAGATAGCAAGCGCTGCAATGTTCCGTTAAGATCAACACCATTGATCAAAGCATGATTGAATGCACAAGCAGGTCATATACATGAAGACGCCATGGAGACATGGGTTGAGTCACCCCCACTCCTAGGGAGCGCTGCTGCCCCCGTTTATGGATGTGCGGTGGATCGTGCTTTATCTATTATGGGCTGTCAAGGCCGCCGCGAAACAAGCGAGCTGCATGTTCCAATGACGGAAAACTCCGATTCCCCGCATGCAGGGCAACGGGCGGTATTATGTGTAATTTGGATTACGCGGAAACAATCGTCTCTGGAACGTTTCAAGAACACCGTCCGGGGGCCCCATCGCCCGGAAATCATGCGAGAGAGGGCTAGCATTGGAGCACTTGCAATATTTATTGTTATTAGAGAGACTGGGTCTCTTATGTCTGACGTATCATTGCCAGGATGGATAGTTTGCCAAGCGTTGTCTCGAATGCACGTCGGACGAGCGCTCCCTTGTCAATTAGGGACATTTCAAGACAGCCATTTCCTTTCCCCGCCCCCGCCCACACCAGTTGCAGATCCCTTCCATCAACGACTAACCTCATTTGGTTATGACTGTCCCGATGGAATGCACAAATATGTTATTCTCGATTTATTTGTCGTACGACGTAGATGTGAAGAGGCGAAGTGAGCCAAGTCCAAGGAGCTTTAGGATACAAATCGGATTCGAAGGGACTGATTAGGACTGCCAAGGATAGAGTGCTGTGTGAGTAGTGGGGGAAGGGGAAGGGGAAGGGGAAGGGGCAGGAGGAGGAGATCGATTTTCTGTGAGCCCCAAGGTGGCTTCTGCATTATTTGCATTTGTAGCGGGATTGTCAAAGGACTAGATCACTTCTATCAGGCAGAGACACTGTTGGTGGGGGGAAGGTTCGATTACAATGCATCGTCAGCCACGGATTGCAGATGTTCATGCAAGCAACGTGGTCATGTCGTGAGAGAGGGTGAAAATTCGGCCTCTCCCTCGCCCCTCGTCCCCTCTGGCAGGCCATAAAACATAGATTACGCGTGGGACACCTCTTTTCGGCCACCTCCTGAACGGCCACGCAAGGTTCACCGAGTGTAATACATCTCTATTTTGCTGTAATGGGACTCACTCAGAATACTAACGCGCAGGAAATAGAGGGCCAATTAGAAGTTATTACCCGCTGTCCCTGTAATTCAACCGACGCCCAAGATCGGGCCATGGCAACGTATAATACGGGCGAAACTCTTAAAACGGGGTGGCTGCTAATGATGTTGTTTATTTATTTATTTTGCGGCTACCCCAGGGATTTGAGTCAGGTCACACACATCCAGAGTGTTTTTCAGGTACATACACGCTCTGTACGAGAGGCAGGGCATTAATTGAAGCGGTCAGATACATTGCTTGATGTTGCATATATGTCATGAACTTTTTTACAGTAACCTCATTTGGCATAATCGCGGTTAACCTAAGCCTCTTTGCTAGCTGCGATGATGTAGATAAAGCAGCGACGATCGAATACCCGGATTTTGCCAGCTTTCTATCCGAGCTATCTTCTTATAGATATAGCCCGAGAGATATAAAAGCATATCACCGTGGAAGGCAAAGACGTTTTCACAAAAAGGACTAGAATTGGTACTGAAGGAGTACTGAAGGACGCGTGTATGTCATTTGTATGGTTCGTAAAACTAGTGCAGCAGAAACTCTCATCTATAGCCTCCATCATTCTGATCGGTATTTGCAATTACGTCGCTAATCTCGGAAGCTGTGCTCTCTGATTCAAAGGTTTTGACAGGTATGCTGACGTGTTAAGATGGCATGGCCGGGCAATGTGTTTAGAAGAACGCCAATCGAAGACTTTGCTGTACAATCAGAATTGTAAATGCTTGTAAATTGTATTCGAATGAAAGCAATTTGCTGTGCGAAAGCGTATAGGCATTTATCACATTGTCATAGCAGCACTGTGCTGACTGAGAACTCGAATCGAACTTGAAAGTAGAACGTTTAGGACGATGATAAAGAGAGGGGAAACCCAATGTTCGCATTTCATTTCGGCTACCGCGGTAAAATTTCTTCCTCTGCTTCGTGGTAGTCGCTTTTTTGTTTCCTAGTCCAATGCCTCTCCAATCATCGACGCATTAATTCGACCTATCCAGACAGTAGTAAATCAGCTAAAGACTGCTGTGCTCTTGCAAGTGCATTACAGAAACATATCGAATTTACTTAAAGTATATATCCTTTGTAACCTCCATCCGGAAAATTTAGTTTCTCTGCTGCGAAGAAGGTGCCTCTCGAGTCTGGATAATACTTGAAGCTGAACTTGAAAATGAAGTCGAGCTTTCTGAACTACTTGAACACCATATCCGGTTTTCGCTTCCTTCATTCCGGATAACTATCGCCATGTCTGAAAAATGTTTCGAAAATGCAAACTACTTGTGAAAATTCCTGTACATCAAGGGCAACTCTCCAGATACATAGGCAAGATCGTGGTGAATTGGACATCTGCAGCAGTTTACGTCAAATGTCGTCTCTACAGATCATTGGGCACCGTGGCCCAGGAAATGATCAACAGTAACCACGTCTATAGTTGGGTAAGAACACACTAACTGCCGTCACCCTAACTATTCTAGTTGTTGAAGAATAAAGACCAGCATGTTCTGTCATGAATTGCTTACATTTGGTCCGTAACTGTCGAGCTCGCAATAGATTTTGCTACTGTCATCTACCATGATTGGACGGTCTCAGACAAGGATGAGATTCTTATAGCGTCATCTATAATCAGGTAGTCCGTCAGATAAACAAATAGGAAGAGCTCTTTTTACAAGTTCCAATCAATGTCTATTAAAATGGTCATGCTGGGCGGATGAACATGAACAATTTACTTGATGAGTAAGAAACAGTGCGCGGGAGCTTTCATATAAACCTGACATACGACTGGTGCTAAAGTATATCTAATGCATTTAGAAATGGAGAAGGGATAGACTCTACGCGTTAAGTACATGCGTTTGAGTTTTCATTTGCAAATTCAGCTTGGATGCTCACACAGCCACATGTCACCGCTGCAGGTTTTCCTTGGTATAGCTCGAGTTGAGGCAAACGCTGAGAGTATATTCCCCTACATGAGTAGACGGGTAGCACTGTTTTCTCCAGAGTATCGAACGTCTTCCATGCCCAGTGGCAATACCTTTGTTTGCTCTTCGACTACACACTACTTGCTAAATTAGACTGCGGCTGTAGAGAAAGAAACAGTGTTGAAGCATAATAAATCACTGAGCTCTTTCCTAGTCTGCTGTTGCTGATAAAAAGACGTACTTTATGTCAAAACCGGGATCGGTTGATATCAGCTATCGAGGTGGATCAGACGTCGGAGTGCACATTTTGGACATCCCTTACCACGATCCACTCTGGACGAAAATCTCGCCGTTTGCCGAGATGTAGCTCAAATCAGACGTAGCTAGTACGAGGAGAATCGCAGACATTAGGTTTTATAGCAAAAATGAGGTGAAGTAAAGACAAATCCAGCTATTGGGGGTTTTATTGAGGATTTTATACAAAAACCGCAGCAACACCCCTTATACGATGCTATTATTACTTCCGCCTTCCGTCTCCTCCCGAAGGAACTGTTGCCCACAGAAAAATATTGCTACAGAAATAAAATAACCGGGAAATCCCAGCAGCACCCGCCTTCACCTCTTCTGTGATTCTCCTCTCTCAAGATGTTTACAGCAACCGCTCAAGCGACTACTTCTTCTCCGTGCTCTGGCCGGACCCATTCCCGCGTCAGGTGGCTGAAGGCGATGCCTTATAGCATCCCTTCATCATCTGTTCGCTGCGATCTCCGTCGACGCCGCCGCCAAATACGGGAGGAAAAGGCGGCGTTGGGTATTGATTCGGTGCTGGCGTCGCGACCTGCACCACCTGTTCCAGGTGGATCGCATGGTCCGCTTCGCAAGCGCGTCACTCCGGGTCGTGCCCAGCGTCGTCTTGGACCGTATCCAAGACAGGCGCTGCTGGCCGTGCGTTCCAAGCAGCAGCTGCTGCGACGTGAAAGATCCGTGCGCAAGCACGATGCTGAGTACTTGCAGCAATTGCAGCTGCAGTACTACTATCAGCAGCAGCAGCAGCAACAGCTTCAACTGCAGTACGAACAGCAGCTACAGCTGCTGATTCAAGAGCAGTACCAGAAGCAGCTGCATATTGAACAGCTACATCAGCTCCAGCAGCAGCAGCTTTTGCAGCAGCAGCAACTACAGCTTCAACAGCTGTACCAGCTCCAACAGCTGTATCAATAGTAGCCGTGGCAGCTACAGCGCCTCTGGCTTTTAGCCATGCGCTCCCATCCATTCCTTTCTCCTCCTTTTCCCCGGTCGCAGCGCAGGTGCAGCACGACGTCTTGTCACAACACCTAGCTGCGCACCGTATCCGCAACTGCCACTTCCCTCCCGCCGTGTCATCTGTCAGTATTACTGGCACGTGGCCGGCGTGGTTTCCGCACCTTCCACCGTGACGCGCGCATTCCGCGCCATATTGAGTAAGTACTAGCTCTAGCTGTATTGACCAAGGCTGACTATTTTCTTTTTCATATGTCGCTTCCAGCAGCGCCAGGAGCGAAACCTCCTGAGTGCGTGTGTTCCCTCTCCTCTCCTTTCCGCCTCGCCCCCCAGGAGTAGGGAGACGTTTCCATGGGACGGAGGGTGAACCCTACGGGAGTCATCTTGGGCCGGGGAGGATGGCTTCTTCCGCAGTTCCTGTGGAAGTACCAGCATCCTTCGAGCTTGCAGCGTTTGGCGATTCCTCCTCAGATCAGCAGCAGGTTGCACACTGCCCGTCTGGGGCTCTCTCTGCTCAAGCCCTCAGGGGACTACGAACCTTGATAAAGTAAGTTATGTCTTATCTTGCATGAACACTCAGAAGTGTACTTTTTTTGTTGGCAGCCTTCATGGCAAGAAATACGCTCAAAGTTTATGAGCGTTTGGTGACTTCTACGGCACCATGACAAATTTCTGTTTCTACAACATCGGAGCAACCGGGGTCCTAGCGACTGTTTTACTGTAAGTACACCTCTTCATTTTCTACGGTCCTTGTAATGAAACGGATGTACTAACTATTCTTATCCTCCTGGAATCTTCCCTGTCCAAATGCCTGGTGTTGCGCTGTTAAGTGCACACCAGGTAATTTTTTGTATTCTTGACTTCTGCGTCAAGAAGAAGAAAAAAAGATTTCAAAATGCCACACACGTACACCAAATGTGTTCATGCAAGATAAGACATAACTTACTTTGTCAAGGTTCGTAGCAATCCCCGTAGCATCAGAGCAGAGAAGTCCTGGGCGTGCGGTGTGCGCCTGTTGTTGGTTTGGGGAGGAAGAGCCGAGCGTTGCGGGCTCGGAGGCTGCTGGAAACCCACGGGATCTGCAGAAGAAGCCATCTGAGCCGACCCTTGATGGCTTTCCGTATGGGCGATCCCGAAGTCCCTTTTCTCCCTCTCCATCATCCCCCCTTTCGCCACCGGTAGGTGTGTGCTAGCACGCACTTCCAGGCAAAGGCAGCGAGTTTATATTCTCGCATTTCCGGGTGAAGACAGCGAGTTTATCTTTTCGCATTTCCGGGCGAAGGCAGCGAGCTTATATTCTCGTTTATGGGTGTCTCCAGAGAGTACAAGGGATTGTTATCTTATGAACGAAGATTCCAGGCATTGGGAGCAACTACGAACTTCACTTGCTGGCGCAATCTCCAAGGAAACAAGCCCATCCTATACGCGTGCACTCTTTCAGCAACATACACAGCTCATTATACGGGCTTTGAATCAAACCTGGATGATGGCATGATCGATGCAAGCTTACGCCCTTGTTTAAGGAATGGAGACAGCTCATGAGGAGATGAAAGCGATCCAAAATTCAATAATCCGTTAATCAATATTCCCAGCAAATTCGACGGTGTACAGCAAGAAAAAAGACATGCACGAAACCTCCCTCGCCGATGAAATTATCTTCGTCCCCGATTTGCCTGATGTGCTATCAACTCAATAATATGAAAGGCCATCCGTTTATGCGCTGCTTCATATTAAATGGGCATCAACGTACAAGAACATCCTTAGTGGCCTGCAACCAGGTCCGAATGGCACGATAACGACTGGATCTAAGACAACATCGGTGCGACAATGGAGCAAAGCGCAAAGCGCGTACATGCGCTAAAACAGGCGAATCCGGAGAAGAAACACAAGAGAACAACGGTCGACATCGAAAAGAAGGAACCAAAAAGAAGAATCAAAAAGATATACAACGACCATAAAGAAAAGCAAGAGACTTCGAGACAACTGAAGAAGGAGAAATGACAAGAACAAGAATAAGGAAAAAAAGAAGAGCAAAAAAAAAGAAGAGCAAAAAAAAAGAAGAGCAAAAAAAAAGAAGAGCAAAAAAAAAGAAGAGTAAAAAAAAAGAAGAGTAAAAAAAAAGAAGAGTAAAAAAAAAAAGTAGAGTAAAAAAAAAGAAGAGTAAAAAAAAAGAAGAGTAAAAGAAAGAAGAGCAAAAGAAACAAGAACAAGAATAAGAAAACAAAAAAGAGCAAGAGCAAGAGCAAGAGCAAGAGCAAGAGCAAGAGCAAGAGCAAGAGCAAGAGCAAGAGCAAGAGCAATAGCAAGATCAATTGCAAAAGCAATAGCAAAAGCAAAAGCAAGAGCAAAAGCAATAGCAAGAGCAGGAACAAGGACAAGCGCAAGAGCAAGAGCAAGAATAAGAATAAGAACAAGAAAACAAAAAGATAACAAAAAAAGGACAAGAAAACAAAAAGAAAAAGAAAACAAAAAAGAACAAAAAAGCAAAAAAAGAATAGGAGCAAGAAGAAGAAGAAGAAGAAGAAGAAAAGAGAACGAACAAAAAATAACAAGAACTAAAAAAAGAATTAAAAAAGAAGATCCAAAAAAGAGGACAAAAACAAAAAGCAAGAAAAAATACAAAAGAGAAGGAGGAAAGAAGTCCAATGTCCAATGAAGAAACGAGCGGGGCATATATCCAGAAGGAAAAGCAAGAAGGACAAGACACGCAGGAGCTGAAGAGGGCCGGAGACAAGAAATACAATCAAAGGAGAAGCAACGCCATCTGTCGATTGATAAATCAAGTACATCGCGCATGTGTTAGAGACAACATCAGGAGGTCCCATCTTTTTCTAAGAAACATCCAGATTGTTTCCGCGAAGATATCACTGTGACCGAATACCCGTAACATTCGACGACGCAATAAGCTGAACTTGTCCATTAAATCAACGGTGGTGAATATCTCAGCAACACGGCTGTTCGTTGTCTGTGCGATCTTTAAGACAAATACCTTCCTATACCCGAAAGTGCACCCAAGATGTGGCAAAAATCAAACGGCTTTTCACTCCAGTGGAAGAATTGTATGTAACGCGTCGTTTTCGGTTGTCGAATTCGAGAACATTCTCAGGAATAGCCCAAGCTTACGGCATTCACCCACGTGCCCGCTATTCCCATTATTCACAAAGAAGTCCATAAAGCTACACGATTGGGCAAGTTACTTTCAAAGCCTCGATCTTTGAATTGCTGCACATTAGCAGCGCATCCCTTTGATACAAGCAGTTGTACCGTCCATAGCCCTCGAGAGCAGCCTGCATCCGGCTTTCCTAACTTTCCGATGACAGGATTTTCAGGAGCTCTGTATCATTGAGAGACTGACTCAACACCTCAAGCACAGTGGCTAGAGAGGTATTCCGTTCGTGCAAAGAGCACAACATCTCCATAATAAAAAAAATACGTCCGTTTCGGATCTCTCACTTCTTACCCTTCTATACACTTTCAGCATTCAGAAACAAGTAATTAATACTTTGCGAAATGGGAAGAGTCCTGTTAATACAGATACGGTTCAGTGCTGAGCAGGGCGGCAGGTGGATGGGATGGGTACTTTCTGCTGGCTAATTGGTGGCCGTATATCGGGATCATTTTCTTCCGTTAATTGCTTTAGAGAGACTCGACCCTTACAAGTTTAGCTCTGAGTCTGCAGTCGGTTAGAGGGATTCGTTACAGGGCTACATGGTCGTAGATGTGCTGCGAAGCTGATGGTAACTCTGACCTTGTTGTTGCGCGAGAGGATATGGATGAAAGTTGAGTGATTTCGAAAGATTCATCTCTCTCACTCTTACAGGTGTCGTAATGTGGAAAGCCTATGATCCGACTTGGGATAGTTCTACAGTGATCATCACGGTGTGTAATGTGGCTATGGATATGTTAACGAGAGAGGGAAAAGAACGAGTATGAGAAGATATCGGATTCCGGATTTCTCTGGGTCTGTTGAAGGGACCGTTGAGATAAACGCGGGAATGATTACTTGCCCGGTTGTATAGAAAACCCGCATCAGTGAAACAGAAAATCATGCTGTGTACCTCTATTGTCAGATATGAGACAAGTTTTGGTGCCGTAGTGCTTTTACTACGCAACCCGTGCCACACACCAAGGCGGATTCTCTTGCTGCCTCGTAACCAATCAATATCACATTACACGTGATGAAGAATCAAAGGGGTCCCCTTTAAACTTGTCTGCAACAAAACTATGGATCGATAAACAAAACGCATGGTGAAATAGCAGCAATGTGAGTCGTAGATGCAAGTCTTCAGAAGGAGGTTATCATCTGATATGCTCACAGCACACCAGGCCTATCCAGGGGTGCACACGGCGATAACCAGGACGGAGGATTCTTGATGAGCCAGGAGCAAAAGGACAACCGGGGAACATCAACCGACATGCCGCCTCTTTATTTTCAAAAGCGAAAAACAACTGTGCACCCATGGATTATTAGGCTTTTCTTAATAATAAAAAAGGGAACTGAATTCATAATCTTCTCATGCGATTGGGTCAGATGAGCTCAGCATACAAAGATGTGCCGGGGGGGGGCTTCCATCTCATCGTTGGGCTGAGATCACATACAGAGGATGCCTAGCTGCTTTGCTGCAGTGGCATGAATTGGGGAGATGTGACTTTCTTTCGGTTCAATGTGTGCCAACAACATTTGCAAGATAGACGACACAGGTTGTTATGTGTGAAAACAAAAGAGGACGAAGAGATAGAGAGAGAGTGTGTGTGTTTGCTCATCAAAGACATGATCCATAGCCTACTACTTGACATCAGCCCGGGAGTCTGTCCATCGCCCCCAAAAAAGAGACGGCCTATTTCTGGTCGTCCTGTGACTTCTGAAGGTTGAAGAGCGTTGCTCAGCGGGGCGTTAAGGGAGCGGTATTTCATTCTCCGACGGTCAGATGTGTTAGGAAAGCCAACGGGGGAGGCCATGTAGTGTTGGATCGGCCAGAAGCGTGTACACCCTCTTTCCGAACAGTGACAATGGTGAGTTTTTTTTTTGGTTACAAACTCGAACATGGAAAAATACAATGACAAGAATAGCCCGGCTTTTGGAGATACAGCGGCTAATGGATGGATGGATGGATGGATGGATTGGATTGGATATAGAGCGCCGAAAAGCAGGTCAAGAAGAACCCTATGCGCAATCTCAAGATTGAGAAGCTCGTTCTCAACATTTCCGTCGGTGAATCCGGTGACAGACTCACCCGTGCTGCTAAGGTGCTCGAGCAATTGACTGGTCAGACCCCCGTCTACTCCAAGGCTCGCTACACCGTCCGTACCTTTGGCATTCGTCGTAACGAAAAGATTGCCGTCCACGTTACTGTCCGTGGCCCCAAGGCTGAGGAAATTCTCGAGCGTGGCCTCAAGGTCAAGGAATATGAACTCCGTGCCCGCAACTTCTCCGAGACCGGCAACTTTGGCTTCGGCATCGACGAGCACATTGATTTGGGCATCAAGTACGATCCCTCCATCGGTATTTACGGTATGGACTACTACATTGTCATGGGCCGCCCTGGCAACCGTGTCTCTCGCCGCAAGCACGCCACCAGCCGTGTTGGTTTCCCCCACCGTATCAAGAAGGTATAGTTTATTATTTGGCATGGCTTGGTTTGCATAAATAATAACTGAACACGCTCGCTCGGACAAATTGTTATAGGACGAGACTATTGAATGGTTTAAGAACCGCGTAAGTAAATCTCTAGAACGAACAACGGTCCGACCCCGTCGTACGGACTGCTTGTTGCTGTGTGATTTGCTTGCTAACGTGCATCATCATTGGATTAGTTCGACGGTATCGTTCTCAACAAATAAATGCCTACCGCCATCCCACTTCAATAAAGGCGCCGGTGTACATTCTCTTGTCATTTTCAGATCCATATTTTATTTCAACATTTTCAAGGGGTTGGAGTTCTTGTTTCTTTTTTGTGGAAAGGAGTTCGGGACGCGGTCGGGTGCGGGGGGGAGGGAGGAGAGGAATATGTGATACTCAGGCATCGTCAATCTGAGGGACCTTGATGGCCGTTCCTGTCTCTGCAGCCTTCAACGCTGCAACAATGACAGCAAGGTGCGCGAATCCGTCCTCGGGCTTCACAACGATCTCCGCACCGTAGCGGATGGCAGAGTAAAGGTTGTACATTTCTCCCTCAACATCTTCAAAGCCAGCGACGGTCTTGCGCTTCAGGAGAGCCGCAGCGTCTAGAGCTTTGCCATCTGCACCGAGAATTTCGACATCGGTATCGTCCGTTAGACGGATTGTCCCGTTTGTGCCATGGATTTCAAGGCGCATCGCCTTTACACCAGCGGAGGCCTATGTGCCGTTTTTTATATCATTGAGCAAGCCAAATTCTTGCCCCTCTTCCCTCCACTGCAAGGACATACAAACGTGAAGTTGGCCGTGCCAACAGCACCATTGGCGAGCTTGATGACCGATGCCAGTGTTGCCACTGAGACGGGGCCCATCTTGCGCTCGGTAATAAATGCGCTCACTTCGTCAAATGCGCCCAGGATAGGAATAAGATGGGCCATATCATGGACTCCGCCATCACTCAGGTAACCGCTGAATCAAGTACAAAAAAACATTCGTTATTAGATAAGAAAAACAAGGTCGATCGGACGGATCTTCGTCAGAATATACATTATCATTTACCCTGGATGCTGAGGAACCTGCCTCCACTTTGTAGTATGATAAAGCGAATCGGGATTGAAGGGTCTGGCCGAATCATATGTGAAATTGACCATCTACAATGACCTCCCTTCTTCAGCGTCGCGCTTTGATTTGCTTACTAATCCAACTTGGGCTGCTTTACCTCACCAATACCGCCTTGGCGTACATAGTCCGCAACCGCTTGAACTAGCGAATGATGCGACCAGTTCTCCGCAACAGTGACAATCGTCTGTGCTTTGCGTGCGGCTTGCACGATCTTGCGGGCATCCTCGAGGTTATGGGCTATATATAAAAATGACGTCAATACACCACGATCATGCATGGACGCGCACGCACACACTCAGCATACCGATAGGTTTCTCAAAGATGATGTGTTTCTTTGCCTGGATAGCAGCCTCAACAATCTAACAACATTGTGTCGTCGTCATCATCAGCACACTGCAACATCCTCAACCCCTTTCTTTTTGTTAGTGCTCAGGCTCAGCGTACTTCACGGTTGTACTGGACAGGAAGTAGTGCGTCAATGACTTCGACATTGGGATCGTGAATCAGATCGTTGGGGTTCGTATAGATGGCCGAGTCGGAAATGCCAGCCTAGTATCGCCGTCTCCATCGTCAGAGCACTGTTTCCCTCCGCGCGTGCATGCACGTTCCTGAACCCTCTTCCGCACCCCCAGCCTGTGCGATACCTCTTTGGCAAACTTTTCGGCCTTATCGCGAGAACGATTGGCACAGGCCACGATTTTAAACTTATCCTCGCCAAGGGCTCGGTAGGCCCTCAGATGGCGGTATGCAAAGATACCTGTGCCAATGATACCAACACGAATAGGATCCGAAGACATATCTTTATACCAAATGAAAGGGAAAGAAGGCCAAAAAGAAAAAGTTGATCGTCCCGCATTTTTCATTTCCATTCGGGATCTAACGAATGACTCCGAAAGCTCCGGCTTGCGTCGCTTTGCTTTACTTTGCTTTGATTTGTTTTCTTTGCTTTGCCCTGGGGGGACAACAGCATGTCAAACATGACCAACTCCAAAAGAAGAAAAACTGGTATCCTCCTACCTCAACCTAGGTGGATGATTCATTCCGTGCGAGCTGCTCTTGTGAGATATCTTTATATGCTCGGTCATGACCTCATCTGCGTAGCGCAACACCCCCCACACCATACACACACTGACTTCCCCACCGGTATAGCATTCACAGGACCAGCGCACATACAAAGCTCAATATCGAACGTTTGGCCATAAATGACAAACGCGTACGCAACAAAGATTTCCTTCGCTCCCCCACCTTCCTCACCCCCCAAATTCAGTCACAGTCCGCGCAAGGCAAGAATTACGCGTCCTGCTTGGCTCCGCTTTCACCTGGCTTTCCCAAAAAAAAGAAACCGCCTCTCCCCTCCTGCTTTTTTAAAAACCCAACGTTTCAATGAAGAAAGGAGAAGTGAATCTTGGTGTAAGCATCATCTCAAAAACCTTCATGGTGCATATGTTTGTTCTGCTCACCATGCCTTAGACATCTATCATGGCTTGCACCTATACCGACGGTGTCATTATCGGCGCCGACTCGCGTACAACCACCGGTGCCTATATCGCTAATCGAGTAACTGACAAATTGACCAAGGTCCACGATCGTATCTACTGCTGCCGATCCGGATCAGCGGCTGATACCCAAGCAGTAGCT
This sequence comes from Dichotomocladium elegans, assembly GCA_025716815.1. Taxonomy (NCBI): domain Eukaryota; kingdom Fungi; phylum Mucoromycota; class Mucoromycetes; order Mucorales; family Lichtheimiaceae; genus Dichotomocladium; species Dichotomocladium elegans. The sequence continues at coordinate 34,312 of JAIXMN010000048.1, forward strand.
GACATTGTTCACTACCACCTCCAAATGTATAGGTAATATATATATATATATATTACTGTCTATATTACATCGACTTTTGGCGCTCACATGAGCTAAAATGCCCCATTCTCTCTCACGTCTCGACAGCGTACAAGAAGACCAGACACCTAGCGTACGTACTGCGTCGGCCTTGTTCCAGGAGCTCTGTTACCAAAATAAGGATGCCTTGACGGCTGGCATCATTGTTGCTGGCTATGACGATAAAGAAGGTCCGTCTGTGTACAACGTGCCCCTGGGTGGATCTCTCCATAAGGCACCCTTTGCTATTGGCGGTAATGTACTGAAAACGGAAAGCATGGCGCTGAAGAAACTCACTGCGACATATTCTCATGGGTAATAATAGGTTCTGGATCAACGTACATTTACGGTTACTGCGACGCACAGTACCGGGACAACATGACACGTGACGAAGCCATCAATTTCGTAAAGAACTGTAAATATCACCAACAAATTGAAAACGAGTAAGAGACACTGATCTGTGTCTTTTATATGTATATATATACATATAGCTTTGGCACTCGCAATGTCCCGCGATGGATCGTCGGGCGGTGTGATTCGTTTAGCCGTTATCAATAAGGACGGTGTTGAACGACTCTTTGTTCCCGGTGATCAACTTCCAGGTATACCAGCTAATAGCATAAAAGGTGAAAACACGGACTGACGGTTTGTTCTAGTTCATTGGGAGGGATAAATTCATTCAACCGTTTTGTTACTTTACCGGATGTAAATAAAGCTAGGAAAGACACGAGTCCAGTATAGTATCTGAGATGGTATGCCATACGCACACACGTACACACACACACAACCCATGCTTACTGGACTTGAACGACAGAATGACCTGGTGATATGTCATGTGAATAATAGAGGCGTACGTTGTTTCGTAGAGAATAATTGTGTGTGTGTGTGTGTGTGTCTGTGAGCTTGACAGCATTGGGTGAAGGAGAGCGAGGTATCAGGTGGAAAGTATGTACAATTACAATGTTTCTTCTAAAAATTACACGAGGAAAGGAGGGTAACGAAGGATATCATGAAACATTAGCTCGTCTTGATAGGGCCGTGTTCGTGCCACGCTCGAGGAGATTTTTAATTGCACGGAGGGCAAATACAGTCAAACCAAGATGGTCCCAGTCTTCGGCATGCAGGTGTCGCAAATCGCCCACTGTCATCACATCCTGACTTTGGAGTCGCCGGACCCATTCTTGAGCTTTATCTGGATTACGATGTGCAGCCAGGGCGCAGTCTTGAACAAAGACGCTGATGCTGGTATCGTCCGAGTACTCTAATCTAAAATCGTTAGCTCAGAAGAAGATGAGGGGAAATAAACATAAGCTTCCTACCAGTCCTTAAAGGACCCTCCACACCAGAGATGGGCCCAGTCGCCTCGCTACTGTTTGCGCCCTTTATCTCCTGGCTCAGTGAGAGTATCTCTTGGTGCCGCTCTTCGGCTTTACGGATACGATACTCGAGGTTCTCGCAGTCGGCATCCTTTTCTGCAAGCAATCTGGCTTTATGTTCCAGTTCCGATTTGACCTTCTCAAGCTCGGAGCCATAGTCTTCGGCTTCGCGACGCCAGATGGATCTATGCATCGGATTTGACTCGTCCCACTCACGAAGGATGCGAGAAATCTCCTTGATGATATGGTGCTGAAATCGCTCCGGCAAAATATTTTCTTCAATCTTATAAAGTAGAAAAGAAACACAAGGTGAATCCTCTTATATCAAAATAGCGAGAAAGAGTGTGTGCGCTTTTTCTTCAAAAAGATTATAAATACTCACCATTTCAACCACGACTTCCTCGGGCGTATCCATTTCCTTTATACAGTAAATAGGATTATGATCAGAAGCTTATCATTACCCGTTTCTTGCATGATACGCACCACATTAAAGTCAAACTTCACCGAGCGCCTATCCATGCCCTTAAAGACGACCTGCAGCGTTAGATGCACATTGCTATCGTCCGTAGTTAGCAACACGACCTCGGGCTCGATCGCGAAGAGCGTATGCTCAAGTAGCTCTTGAGCAGACATTCTAATGACAAGAGGCTCTCGTTTGTTAGGAGTTTTGGGCGTGGAGCGCATGTGCGTTCACCCACCTTTCTTCCTCGGGGCCAAGACAGTTTTCAATCACCGAGAGGACATCGGGATGCTGGACCTGGCTGAGCGAGGCTGGCCTGACCCCGGCCATGACCTTCTTGTATATCTGCGCTGGATTCGTACACTCACCATAGGGATAATCGCCAGTGGCCATCTCGAGGAGGCACATGCCAAAGGCGTAAATGTCCACTTTCTCACTGTACCCCTGCTCCTCGTACATTTCGGGGGCCATGAATTCGGGTGTGCCAATCACGGTATATTTTTTGCCCATCTTCATCTTCGCGGTGCCCATGTCACCGATCTTGACCTCTCCGTAGGCGCCGTTGATAAAGATATTATCGCACTTGATATCGCGGTGGATGATGGGCGGGTTGTGGCCATGAAGATAGCTGAGGCCTTTGAGGATCTGGCGGACCCAGCGCTTGATAATCTTGATGTTGGGCAGGCTCAGTTTGCGGATGTATTCTCGGAGTGTGCCAGACGTCATGAGCTCGGTGATAAAGACAAACTCGTTCTCTGTGTGCCATGCATCGTGGAAGGCAATGATATTTGGATGTCGTACTGATTTGAGGATCCTGATTTCCTGCGCAAGATCTGCCCCGTGCTTAGCATTGGGTGCCTATGAAGAGAAGAACGTTGAGCTTTCACATCGATAAGCGTTTCCATAGAAGCTGAATTTCCCAACCTGAATAGCATTCCATGCAACCTCATAGCCCTCCTCTCGATCAATCGCCTTGTAGACAATTTTGTATGCGCCCTTGCCGAGCAAAGTGTTAAGGCGTACGTAACGGCTGGGATCGGGTGACATCTCAACGACCTTTTCGGTATCATGGGCCGTACTTTGATCAATGATGGCGTCGGCCGGAAACCTCATGGGCATTCCGCTCGACGGATACAGCGAGGTAATGTCGTGGATAATGTCAGGCGACGGGTAAGATTCAGATGCTGAAGAGGATGCACGTGTCCTGTCCTGTGCGACGGATACGCGATCAACAGGGCCGCTGTCCTGGTGATTTAACGGCGGCGGCGAATAGAAACCACGTAAGCGTTTGTAATCGTCGTCATACCCATTGTCAGCTATGGTCGGGGCGAATGAAACACGAGGTTGGTACTGATGAAGATCGGACATTGCAGAAACAGCGAGATGAGCTAGGAAGATTGAGAAGAACAAAAACAGGAGAGACGTCGACGCAAAAAAAGGTCAATGGTCGTGAAATGGAGTAGAGAGGTGGTAAATGCACTATAAGCAGTGGCTGAGGAAGGGTGGAGCAGGAGGAGAAGATACAAGTCCTGTAGGCGAAAGGTGCAAAAAGAAGGACACTACTGCTATGTCAGAATATGCTTTATACGCTGCTATTCACTGTCTTAGTGAAGCAAATGTATCGGGCCCAGGTTTATCGATATATGGACAAGACCCGAGATAAACCGCCCAAAAGAAAGGGCAATGTTACGCACGCACGCACAAGAAAAGAAGAGTTGGAGAGAGAGAAAGAAAAAATAAGAGAGGAGAGAGAGAGAAGGGGAAAGAAGAGAGAATGGGGAAACCACCTTACCCGGATGACCAGGAATAAGGTCCGCTTTCAAGCCATTTGTGTGTGTGCATGTTTATGTGCGTGTGTGTGCCTCTGCCTAGTTTACTCTCAACGCCCAGCCCGCAGCCTCTGTCGGATTATTATATTTCCTTTCTTTCGCTCGTTCAGCTTTTCGGGCTTCTGAATCGGGGGAGGGGTGCTTCTACCCCTTTGCCATCCTGTAAAGCGTATACTGCTAAAATAGAGATGATACTGGGCCCCCAATTATGGAAATCCAGGTACAAACTCACTCCACCCAATCAGGAGGCTGGTAACGAAGCGTAAGTCCCGAGTTCCGTATCGGGGCTGGCAAGAGCGCCAGAGCAATAGCTTAATTTTTTCATCCGGCATCTATCAGATGTCATAATTGATGGCGCTACCGCGCCATTTAGGTCTTTCTCATCCTTTTTTGAAGGCATATGTTATTCTTTATGGCAAATGATAAGCAACAAAACTCTCATCCTCCAATTCTTCCTTCGTTCCCCAACAATCAGGAAAGACAGGGGTGAATGTCAAGGAAGAGGTTCTTCCCTCTCGTTATAAATGCCTTGAATACAATTGTTAGCGAAAGAATGAGGCCTATTATTGGGTTATCAGGGCGCAGGAAAAAGCACATAGAAGGCGAACGAACAACCCCGCCCACATCACCTGACTGCAGCCACCACGAAGCTCTACGTATAAGCCGTGTGGAAAGAGCCGGATCCGAAGAATAAAATAACATCAAAAGCCAAGGATGGGGTTGCACAACATATTTCTGTTTTAATAACTGTACCATCTCCATCTCAAGAGTGCTACTGTGAAACGATTCTTTTTGTTTCGGCGTCGCATCCTTTACACTCCTTCCTTTCTGTTGCCCCACCCCAAGGACGCAGAAGAGGGGATGAACAAGATGTAACCGCGAGCAATATTGTCGGCATACTTTGGAATTCACGATCGCGCAAAAGAGCTCGGGTGATGAATAAATGATGCCATTGCGCTTTCTTTTCTTCTATCTCTGTACCAGGTGATTCTGGTATAATCACAGAATGCTCTGCTTTTGCTACTAGTGCTGCGGAAATCATTTTTTTAATATCTATCAAAAAAAAGACAGGTTGCTTTTTTTTATATATAACAATCAGGCCACTTGGCAATAAATTTGCGCTTCTGGTGCACGAAATCCAAAAAAAAGAAGAAGGCATTGGATTGTATAGGCCGCAGAAGGAGTCCCCGTTTTAAATAAGTCCAGACAAGAAGAAAGATGCATGGATGCACCGGAACAGTCGGGCGCAAGGCCCGATGTGACCAGGATGAACATGATTGTGGTAGGTACGCGATCGCCCTTAAAAGCGGCAATTATGCTACCTATCGGTCCGGCATATGACACCACGAGCGGAACCATGCCATGCAATTCTTTCTCTCTGTGTGTGTCTCTTTATCTCTGTACATTCCCGCCGGCAGGGTCCTCTCACACACATCCTTTCTCTCTCTCTCTCTCTCTCTCTCTCACGCATATGAAGAAGACAAAGGAGAGAAAAGCTGCTACCCGTTATCTCATATCTGTCCCGTTTATCAATGCTTTTATTCCTTGCCTGAGCAAATAATCCAATACTATTGGTTCCGCCCTCATACGGTTTGTATTACATCCTTCCTACTAACCTAACCCCGCTGTAATTTGAAATAAGAAAAGGGGGACCCGCCGTTCAGCAGCAATGTCCGCCTTGACGATAACGAAAAGAAGTAAGAAAAAAGAATGGGTCGACAGCTGCACTATCATTGTGTGCGATTGAACCAATTGGAATTGAGACACACTTCGTTTGACTACCCGGGAGTCCAGGACCTCAGCCGACCAGAGCACGTGGCAAAAATACGATAACAGATAATGGAAGAAAATGATTCGTAGGCGAATACATGCATGACTGAGGAAGACGATAGCCGTTGCGTCGTACATTTGCATGCTCTCGTACTAGGGTCCTTTTTATAATTTGAAGGCGATCATGTCCTTCACTTCTCAACTAGGCAATTAGTCGCCTTTACGTCGTGTAAAAGGATGGGGCATTCCTGTTACCTTTGATATATATACATATATATATATATATATATATACATTGTCTTTTCACTCCCTTTCTTCTCACACTCTATCCTATACCCAACATTCTTCCTTTCACCCAATGTCATCCAACTACGGAACTATACCAAAGAAACACCTCACTAAAGCCGAACGAGACCTTCTTCAGGCCGATCGACCAGGATACGGCAACCGCTCAAAGGTCGAGGTTGCGTTTAATCTTGTCAACGCAACCGTCGGAGCAGGCATCATAGGTCTTCCTTTTGCGATATCCCATGCAGGATTTGTCACCGGCATTGCCGCTTCCATCTGGGTCGCTGTGCTGTCCCAGCTGGGTCTTTACATGCTCATTCTTGCCGGCAAGCACATGGGCATCTACAAATTCGCAGTCCTCGTCGAGAACATCATGGGCCGTTTTGGCTATCATTTCTTAAATTTCATGATTGTCGTTCAGGCCGGCGGCAGCGTCGTCAGCTACTTCATCTGTAACGTATTTTCTCTATGTGGAACATAACTTGCTGCATTCACTTACACGCCTGCTTTGGTTCTACAGTGCTAGGCGATACGCTTCCGGTGCTGTTTGAACGATACGTGCCTATGCTTCCGTTGCTCGCTAACCGGACCCTTGTCATTACCGTCATCGGCATCTTCTGCGTGAGTGATCTTTTAATTACTAAAAAAAAAAAATAAGAGGAGTCATCCATCATTGCGCTGACAGACCACTGGGCTCCCCGCTCCTCCGTTTTTAGATCCTTCCACTCACTTTTCCGCGATCTATTGGCTCCCTCGCAAGATGGTCCATGGTTTCTGTCATGTGTCTACCTATCATCATTGCCACCATTGTGATACGAGCCCCAGCCTATTACGACCGGTTGCCCAACCACGGGAGTGAGGGTGCACCTGCCTGGAGCTGGGTCGGTTCTGACGTTTTTGGTGCTCTGGGTATCATGGCCTTTGCGTTCTCGAGCTCTCAGGTGGCCTTTAACAACTTCCTGTCGCTCAGCGACCAGTCCCACGCATCATGGCGTGCGTCCACCGCCCTTGCGACGGGTATGAGCTGGCTCGTATCCATGACATTTGCCATCATCGGCTGGCTTGCCTTTGGCGCGGACGTCAAGTCGAATCTGTTTATGAACTTTGACTCGGATGACTTCGTCGTCAACATTGGTCGTTTTGCGCTTGGTGTGAGCATGATCTTCAGCATCCCGTAAGTCTTTTTTGTTTTGGGTGCTCTCATGTCTAGAACCTGGCCCTAGCGGCGAAATACCTTTGTACTGAACAATCTCTCCATTTTAGCATGGGCTTCCATCCCACCCGCGAGGCTGTACAGAAAATGCTTGGCTTCGAGACGGCAACGCGCCAACCAACAGAGCTGCAGCACTATGCAGTCACCGGCTGCTTGTTTGTCTTCCTGATGATCGCCGGCATCGCCGTCCGCTCTCTCGGAAAAGTTTATTCGCTCGTCGGCGGGTTCTCGGCGACTACACTTGCATACATCCTGCCGGCAACCGCGTATCTGGTCACTCGATGGCGCACACTCTCGTCCCTCCGGTCCCACACCCTCACCGTCGCACCGACCCTCACCGTCACGCCAACCACCTATTCGAATGTCTATTACAGCGGCAACGGAAAGTTCGTTGACGATAAGACCTCGCTTCTTCTCCCGCACAACAACAGCTTCGATGCCCAGTCGTGCTCCTCACCCCGCCTCGGCCCTGCTTACGCCTACTCGTTCTATGACGAAGAGGATGTCTCGACTGTGGACGGCACAGACATGTTGGCTGACGAGATCGATGATGCCGCCAGCCAGCGGAGCGTCAACAGCATCGCTGACCACATGGAGCGACCGGTTCTCGGCTTCCACGACATCATAAGCGTCATTCTCATTCTCTGGGGCTTCTTTGTCATGGTCACCTCCATATCAGGAACACTTTCCGGTCCATGATAGATTCTTTTTCCCTGCATCTTTGTTTTTTCTTCACATCTCTTACATATCCACTTGTACAGTAGATACCCCACCTTTATCCCGGTACACACACACACATTACCTCTTCCCTCTTGCCACGCGCCCCATCCCCCTATATATATACTTCCATACAGTCATGGCACCCGATTATTGCCCTAGAAAGGAAACCAACCACACACACGCAAACACACCTACACACATACACATACACACACACACCAGCACCACCTGGGGTCGTTTTCCCTTTTTCGGTATTCTAGATAACACATCCTGAACGCATTTATTTTACTGAATATGTGCGCTAAACATACGCTGTTAATAAATAAATAATGAGTGCTCCATTCTGTCTTTGGAATCAGGGGATTCTTACAGTTCGCCTCCTTCCACTTGCCGGTGACATCATTCCCGACTTTTGATTGAGTAATCCGCGCTCACCACCACCACCGCTGCTACCGGGCATACTGTTCGAGATCGCATGGATCGACCCATGTGCAAGATTGAACTTATCGACAAGGTCATTCATTGCATTGATGCCCTTGGTGATCGTTGTCAGGTACGCGACCAGCATCACATCATTCATTTCCTGCGAGAGAGGGGCAGTGGGGGTTGTTGAGACATATTCGTCACGTGAAGCTTCCAGCCCCTTCGATCCGTTCGTCTTACCGTCGCGAACTGTTCGTTAAATTCATTGTTGTCCATCAACGGCGAGCGTCGCACCACACTCGCTGTCTGTCGTAGCAGATCATGGTCCCTCGGCACTTTACCGTCGACTATATCTTGCAAGTACTGGCATAAAAATCGAACACGAGAATGAAGCATCGCAATGGCATTTCGTTGTGTTGTCAGGTGGGAGACCACTATCGGCCATTGTCAGTTATAGATCAATCCACATTTGATTGAAAGAGCGAGAGAAAACATGTACATACAAGCACTCGAGAGACTCGCTTCGCCACCTGAGCTGCTTGGCTTGGCGACATGATCGACAGCTACGCGCTCCGCCTCATTCGTCTCAACATGGTAAGGCGCTTTGACAAAGACGAGTCTGGCTTGCTGGTCAATTATATCCAAGGTGGATTCATAAATGTGGACCGGGAAATCCCTTGTGCCGCTTGACGGATCAAGTTGCAGAAAGATGGCTGATTCATTGACTTGGAGGAACTTGGGGGGTGGGGTTAGTAGTAAAAGCATCAATGTGAGTTTTAAGATCCTCCTCTGACGATGCAAGCTGGAGATCGATTCATACGCACTTGTTCTTGAAGTTTCAGGTCTGCCTCGGTAGGGCTGGTACCGATCGTGTACCAACCCATGAAATCGAGGTTCGGAAACACCTGCTTCACTGACACAAAGTCACTGTATGAACAAAAAAGGTATATACTCTCAAATCTGCAGATCTCTCCGCAAGGCGCTACTTCATACACTGTTCTGTTTTGCTGGAAAGATAGGCTAGATTCACTTGTCCCTCGTGAGGAACAGGAATCTCGTACGAGTTGATCACATCGATGTCGCGTCCGGATTGTTGCGCAAGGAGTGCGCCGTAAACTTCACCTAGATGATACAAGCACCGCCGCCGCCATGCAACGTACATAGGTGTCATTATTGTTGTTGGCGCGCACACACACACACACACACACACACGCTCGCTCGCAGTAGGACTGGAAACTACCTTTGCTGGCATTTTCTGGATCTTGAAGCTTCGCCCGTGTATAATGATCTGAAATATTAAGTAATACCAGCGGGTGACTAGTGCATGCGGTCGTTTAAGGTACACCGGAAAAGTAATGGGCGCGGAGGTGAAGTGAACGAAGAAGAATGAAACCGCTTACATCGATATGGAAAGGCCAGAACTGGATGGAGTGGCCGAGACGATGGTTGATGGGCCAAGCTGCTGCTGCTGCTGCTCATCTTCGCTAATTTCCATTGCACTCATTTCGTTTTCGGTTTGTTGCTTTATGCTCAACAGCCGCAGTTTTAAAAAAAAAAGAGCAGTGAACGTCTCTGCATGTCCTGCGCATGTTACTTGTGCCTGCGTAGCAAGTTGAGTTTGAATACACATCGTTTTCCACCACGATGATTCATCCTGTAGTGATTCTACGTCCCTACTTCCCTATCTTGGAACATGAACATCCGGAGCAAAGGAATCTACTATGATGTCTGGGTTGCTTTGGATTGTCCCCGTGATCAATCCTTCAGCAGCAATGCGGTCATAATTGCTTTGTCTTGTCCTGTAAAGCGAATAACGAGTTAATGAACAGGGTGCACTGAGTTTTTTTTTTTTGGAGTGCACTCCGAATTTTCTGTTATTATTTACTTCGCAGTTAGCAGGGTCAGTGATATAATTTTTACATCTTTTCTCCAGGAAGCACACCGAAAACACGCGCGCATATATATATACTCCATGGCCGAGAACAAATTGAATCCAAGCATTTGCTTCAACCTCTCTTATTTTAAGGGTAAAGCCCACTTGTCCCGCAGAAGACGCTCAATAGCACTGTTGACATGCTTTTAGAGATTATGAAGGAATTGCGCCGCGTTGACGATAATATTATCCCACGTCTCAACTCAACCGACACGCATTCCGAAAAGGCCTGCGGCGAGTTTTTTGCACAGCTTGCCGAGTCGTACAGAAAGCGCGAACAGGCCGTCGACTATTGCCTCAAGGTATAACAAAAAAAAAACTCCCCGCACGAGCCTTCTCACGTACAAACCGGCTAGATACCTATCATTTGGATATCTAGGTGATGGATGAGCAGATCGCAAAGAAGAATAAGCTGCTCGAGGAAGATCCGGATGATTATGACGTCCAATCGAGCTTATTCACAGACGAATCGAAGGTATGCGTGTTTATTGAGAAAATGATACATGTTTTTTAACATAAAATTGCGTAGCGTCGCATGATTGCCAATGAATTGGTCGTTGAGGACATTGTCCGTGCCCGATCGCTCCAAGTGTTCAAGAACAAGTGCAAGATCTTTGATACTTCTTCCCTTGAATTGAAATCATGATCGCGAGCCCTCTCCGTAGAAAACTACACCCATCATAGATTGGATTCTTTGATCTCTTTTGTTTTTATATAAAATATTTTATCGTTCGAACAAAATAGACAGGCCGAGTGTCCGTTTTTTTCCCCAGCGTGTGATGTATACGCTGTTTTGTGCGTGTGAGAGGGTGTGATCGTATGAGTGAGTGAGTGAGTGTGTGTACATGCATATTTGATCTTTAACGAGCAAACAAAGGGATTAAGGGATTGCAGAAGAAGGAGGATTTACAAGAAGGTCTTGACGTGGCTCTCGCAGATGTCACGGAGCTTCGCCTCAAGGTCCTTGGAGAGGACGCCCTGGGTGCGGATCTCATCAAGCACAGCCTTGTGCTCAGAATGGATGTGACCGATGAAATCCTTTTCCCACTCGACCACCTTGTTGACAGGGAGCTTGTCAAGGAAACCGTTGACACCAGCGAAGACGATGGGGACCTGAGTCTCAATGGCCAACGGCGTGTACTGAGGCTGCTTCAAGAGCTCGGTAAGACGGGCACCACGGTTAAGCAAGAACTGGGTAGAGGCATCCAGATCAGAACCGAACTGGGCAAAAGCAGCGACTTCACGGTACTGGGCCAAGAAGAGCTTCAGAGAGCCAGCGACCTGCTTCATCGCCTTTGTCTGGGCAGCAGAACCGACACGGGAAACGGAGAGACCGACGTTAATGGCAGGGCGGATACCCTTGAAGAAGAGTTCGGCTTCCAAGAAGATCTGACCGTCAGTGATGGAAATGACATTGGTAGGAATGTAGGCAGACACATCACCACCCTGAGTCTCACTAGCCCCGCGTTCAGCTTCGTGAGTCCCACTGCAAGCGTTTTTCTTTTTCTTTCTTTCTCTCCAAGCTTGACTTACATGATAGGGAGGGCAGTCATAGAACCGTAGCCAAAGCTCTTGTTCATCTTGGCAGCACGCTCCAGAAGACGGGAGTGGAGGTAGAAGACATCACCGGGGTAAGCCTCACGACCGGGGGGACGACGAAGCAAAAGCGACATCTGACGGTAGGCAACAGCCTGCTTGGACAAATCATCATAGATGATCAAAGAGTGCTTGCCGTTGTCACGGAACCACTCGCCAAAAGCAGCGCCGGAGAAGGGCGCAAGGTACTGAAGAGGAGCAGCCTCAGAGGCAGTGGCAGCAACAACGATGGTGTACTTCATGGCATCATTCTCCTCGAGGGTGCTGACGAGCTGGGCAACAGTCGAACGCTTCTGACCGACAGCAACGTAGATACAGTAGAGCTTCTTGGCCTCATCCGAGCCGTTGTTCCAGTTCTTCTGGTTGAGAATCGTGTCAAGAGCGACGGCAGTCTTGCCGGTCTGACGATCGCCAATGATCAACTCACGCTGGCCACGACCAATGGGAACCATGGAGTCGACAGACTTGATACCAGTCTGCATTGGCTCGTTGACAGAGTGACGGGGCAAGATACCAGGCGCCTTGACCTGGACACGCGAGCGCCCAACAGTATCAAGGGGACCCTTTCCATCAATGGGGTTACCAAGGGCATCAACGACACGGCCCAGGATACCAGGGCCGACAGGGACATCGACAATGGCACCAGTGCGCTTGACAGTATCGCCCTCCTTGATCAAACGATCATTACCGAAAACGACAATACCGACATTGTCCGTCTCGAGGTTAAGGGCCATACCCTGCACATCAGCGGGGGAAGAAGAGTTCAAGGTGTCAGTGGGAGAAAGAGCAAGGGATAGGTCCATGGCACCATTGGATGCTTCGGTTGTTCATTACCTTCAGGCCGCTAGAAAACTCAACCATCTCTTCGGCCTGGCAGTTCTTCAAGCCATACACACGGGCAATACCGTCTCCAATGGACAAGACGCGACCAGTTTCTTGGAGATCGGCTTCGGACTGAGCACCGAGAATGCGCTGTTCGAGGACAGAGGACACCTCGGAGGTGGATGCCTTGGCAGTAGCATAGCTTCTCCAGGCAGCGATGCCCACCTGTTCGTCATGCCAATAAAATAGATATTTAGGGTTTCTGCTTTGTAGAAAAAAGGGGGAGTGGCAGGCAAATCGCGTGTCACACATTCGCGGCGACATAAAGTCCGTATGAATGGGCGAAGTTGGATCTACTCACAGCAGGCGAGGTCTTGTTAATGGCGAGGTTGGGACGTGCCAGGCGAACAGCGTTTCTCAACATGGCGGTGGATAAATGTCACAGGCGACAAAGATAAGTTCCAAAAAAAATGAAAACAATTCGGCAAGTAACCGGCTGTTTTGGAAACCGGTGACTGTTCCCAGCCGGGGGGTGCGCGTGTCTGTTTGCCAGCTTTTAGGAATGAATCCCTGCTTAATTACGTTTTTGGATTAAAACATCCTGGCGTCATTTTTCTATCCGTTCTACAGCAAAAGGATCTAATTTCGTGTTAACATGGCATTCTTGACTTCATGGGGGGGCTGTTCCACCAGTGAGACCTCCTGTAATCAGGCAGCATCGATCGAGGTATATTTGCAACATGTGCCACAGCTGCTCCACATGAATTTGCTATTGTCCCCATTGAAGAGAAGGTTATTAAAATAAACAGAAGATTACGCAGAACTCTTCCAGCGAGCGCACGCGCTTGGTAAACAATACAAGGCAGGTAAAACACGTCGGCCCGCCCGCCCGCCCCCGCTTGAAGCCAGGCGTGGTACTCGGGTAATACGAAAGCCGAAGTAGCCAATCATGCGGGGGTTCGGCAGATCGTCACAAAGCGCCGAAACTCGAAGTTAGTTTTTTTTTTTCTTATATATTTTACCCGAACTGAATAAGGGCCCTTGCAGATTTTGTCTTTTCTCCTCTTCTTCTCTCTTCTCTTACACAAGGCGTAAAGCCATGAACGTTTTCCGGCTCAAGTCAAACGCCAACTCTACCACTAGCGTAGCCTCCGAGCAAAAAGTGGTCGACAATGGTCCAGTCACGAATATCCCTATCTTGACGCCTCAGGCTGACTACACCCCTATTCCGCCACCCGCCCTCGACGAGTCCCAGCAGAAAGTCTACGACAGGCTAAAGGAGTATATTCACAGTATCATACTTCCTGAGAGCCACGAGTATTATGCCAGCGAAAAGGGTTTTGTGACCGAAGGCACCTTGAAACGTTATCTGCGCGCACGCAAATATAATTACGAGGTGAGGTGCGGAATGTGAGGGTCTTCGAGGAGAGACATGGAAGCAATGAATTTTTTCTGGGGGGGAGAAGGGGTTGTGGATAAGGTTGTTGCTGCGGGGAATGATATGGAATGAACATTTCGTAAAGCTGACAAGATCAATCTGTCCTCCTCCACCCCCATTCGCAATAGGCTTCCAAGACGATGCTGCAAAACACAATCGAGTGGCGCCGTAGTTACCGGCCAGACGAGCTAGATCCCGACTATATCAAACCTGAGGTCTGTGTACACACCAAAGTGTCTGATGTCTTCTTCATCCCCTCGCATGCTGATATCCTTTCCTTCATCGGAATACAATCAGGCTGAGACTGGTAAGATGTATTATGATGGGTTCGACAAGTGCGGCCGCCCTGTTTGGATTATGCGGCCACGGCTGCAAGCCTCAAAGGATTATGAACGCCAAATCAAGAATGTCGTGTACTGCCTTGAACGCGGTATTCGGCTTATGCCAGACAAGGTGGAAAACATTGCGATCATCGTCGACTTCAGGGATTCATCGATTTCCCATAACCCGAGTGTCGCGACCTGCAAGAAGTTCCTGGATATCCTAAGCAATCATTATCCCGAGCGTCTTGGTATTGCATTCGTAGTCAAGTGTAAGTGCGACTTTTCATTGTGTTCACCGAATGGTGGCGTAGCATCATGCTTTTGTCCTTATGATTGCTAACCTCTTTTTTTGCGGGCCTTGTAGCACCCTGGTTCTTCTTCACTACATTCAAGCTCATCTCGCCATTCATGGACCCAGTCACGAAGGCGAAGATCAAGTTTGTCATTGATGAGGAAAAGCGCACCAAGGAAGATGATAAGGGGCTAAAGAACGAATGGGTTCATCTTCGTGATTACATTTCTCCCAGCATGCTCGAGTGTGAATATGGCGGCGAATACAATTTCAAATATGACCTGGAAACTTACTGGAGTGCGCTTCTGGAAAAGACAGGGAACCCTTACAAGGTTATTGAATATCATTAGACACGGATGGAGGACACGATATCCAATCTTTATATTACAAGCGTCCATCTTAGAAAAACAACAACATTTTTGGAAGTTAAACCCTATCCTACAAGACCAGAAAAAACCGCACCTCTTTACTTTCTACATACACGCTCAAACACGCGCATGCACATACACGCATACATACTTTTGCTCGCTCGCCCTTTTCGTACCCCTTTCTTTGGATTCAATACAGGTGATACTCCCAACCCCCCATTTACTTAAAAAAACCCAAATGTCCTTTTTCGGTCTTTTGTCCGCCCAGTTTGCGCTGATTACACGAATTGATCGGGTTTGTGTTACCAACATCTTGCAGAGAGATTTAAACCGGCATACCATGATGGGGTACTCGGTCATCGTGCTTCTTGGGAGTCCACTCGGGTGAGCTAGAATGAATGTACTTGGGTTTTTGTTCTTGGTTGGTCTAGAGCATTAATTTTTCTAATGGAAAATCCGATTCATCGGCATAACTGGAAATAAGGAACAAGATCGGATTACTTGTTTGCCGCAAGAAATAGTACACCAAATAAAAGATTGGTCAGACTACATAGGACGCCATGTTTACATTTTACTGCTAAGTCGGAAGATGCAAGCCTAGAGCGATAATAATACATTGTTCCAATTTGAGATGTTCCCGTACATAAATCGTTGTTACTGAGGCAATATACATTGAACATCGCTATGCATTAATCAATGCAGTACTCCAGAAAGAGTTCTCCGCTCTTCAAGACAAATAGGGCTTTGCGTTTCATGATCAGAAGCAATAGAACGTGCGATCGAGATTCAGGACTGTTACAGCAGTAATTGGAGTTCGATTGCCCTTTAGGGCAGCGCATTGTATGTCGATCAATGCAAGAGATGAAATTGTTGCCTGTGGTTCGTGGACACCTGAATTATAAATAGGTCCGTTGCTTGAATTGCATCAATGTTGATCCATGTGTGTCGGCCTACAGAGTGGAATTTAGAGTTTACACTTTGTGTTGCTAAATCGACTGCAATGATTGTCATCATAGCAGGAATAAATTAAATGCCGTCTATGTTTTTTTTCTTGCAGGTTTCAAGTTTAGGATCGCTCCAAACAGTTGGTGTATTTGTATATACATATAAAGTACGTAGCATCCATGCCAATCTTGTTTTTATCGATAGACAGGGCACTTATTCGTCTACAACCCGTTGCTAAAAAAAAGACTAGTTCCATATGCTGAAATCCGTTGTCGAGTCGACTGATCTGAAGTCCTTAACTTCTCGGTTGAACTTTATACACTCGTCGATTGCATTCGCTGTAACCCCTCACCCCGCCCCGATACAAATAAAGTGACATAGGGACAATTTTAGCAAGTGGAATGAATGGAAGCTCAAACACATCAGGGAAATAAATAATCTTGACGATGGATATTTTTGTCCGCACCAATGTCGCTCTAATCCCGTTGCTTCCCGCTGTTGGGATAAGAAGCAAGAAGGGGCGTATATAAAGGATGATGATCACAGACCACGACCGAGTCTCAACCCCAAGGAACTTTATCTCATCTTTTTTCAAACCTACATTGATCTGCGCCTTCCCTCTCTTTATCCGCGCACTATTCACTTGTTTTTGGTCTCATGGCTTCTAAATACATCGCTTTGGCCATTGCTATGGTGCAAACAATCCAGAGAGCCGACGCGTCGGACTATTGGCAGCGTTGGTCATCCAAGGTCGATCCAACAAAAGCTTCGCTCCCTGAGATCCCTCAAACGACGTCCGATAACGAGGCGATTCAGTGCACCTGGTACGATCCCAGTGCGTTGTTCGAGCTGGACCCGAATGAGTGGCCGATTACCTGGGAGTTGGCGACGAGCAACGGAATGGACAAGTCCGCCGAGTTCTTGGCTGTGTACAACTCCATCGATTGGGCCGCCATGCCATCCATCCCTATACGCAGGGCAACGCCTAATGGGGGGCTGGATATGAGCAGCTACGACCAACACGCGGATCCCGACTGCTGGTGGTCCGCAACAACATGCACGTCCCCTAAGCATGCAGGAATCAACCCTGACATCTACAGGTGCCCGGAGCCAGAGACCTGGGGACTGAGCTTTGACGACGGTCCCAACTGTTCTCATAACGCTTTTTACGACTATCTTCTCCACAATAAGCTTACGGCCTCCATGTTCTACATTGGTTCCAACGTCATCAGCTGGCCCTACGGTGCCATCCGTGGCGTCCGCGATGGCCATCACCTTGCTTCGCACACCTGGAGCCATACGCTTATGACCACTTTGACCAACAAAGAAATCCTAGCAGAACTGTTTTACACCCAGAAGGCAATCAAGACCGTGACAGGCGTGACTCCACGGTATTGGCGTCCAGTACGTGTTGCATAACGGGAGATACTATTTGAAAAAAAAACGATACCTATGCATGATAAACTAATATGTGTAAAATAGGCCTTTGGGGATATTGATGATCGAGTCCGATGGATCGCCACCCAGTTGGACATGACCGCCATCATCTGGGATTTAGATACGGACGACTGGGCTGCTGGCGTCACCGAACCTGCGTCAGTTATCAAGGAAACCTATAGGAAACTCATCAAGATGGGCACTGACGGCACCTTCGCAAAGCACGGGAACATTGTTCTCCAGGTATATATTATACCAACAGAGCCTGTATCTACTGGTTCAAACGACAACTGCAAACAGCAATACCAATATATCCATTTTACTATATTTAGCATGAGATCAACAATACCACGATGCAGCTTGCTCTCGACCATCTTCCTCAGATCCAGGCCAATTACAGGCACGTTACGAATATCGCGACGTGTATGAACATTACCTATCCTTACATGGAGACTTCAATCAAGTTTCCAAGCTTCGCTGAGGCCATCAAGGCGCCTCCCCCGCCTGCCACCACGAGCGGCACAACAGTACTAAAGACAACCAGCAAGCTCACTGCTGCAACAACAACCAAGAAGCATCCCAAGACGGCTAAGAAACATCCCAAGACGGCCAGGAAGAAGCAGCACATCATGACAACAACGCTTCAAAGACCCACGGCCACGCCAACGACCGCGGTTACTCCAAAGGCCGTAGCCTTGGCGGCGGCGACTGAAGAATGGGTTGCCGCATCCGGTACATCGGGCGCCTTGCTGTCGAGTACCACCACCACCACCCTTGGTCTGGAGGCCCTTCTTGGCCTTGCGACCCTTTTGATGTACTTTTAGATGTAATCTTTTTTATCTCTCTCCACCATTCTCAGTACTAAATAACCATTGAACACACGTTCTTCTTACCGCTCTAAACATCACAATAAACTGTACACCCTATGCCAGATAAAATGAAAATTTACAAGGGACCTGTAAAGCAAGAAGACCATATTTTATATGTATATATAAAACAAAAAAGATAGGGATGGCGGTAGCGGGAAGCTTTAAACGACAGTGCCAGAGGCCGAGGCAATACGGGGCCACAAGTCAGCGCATTCCTTGGCAACGGGGCCAGTGATGGCGGAACCCTTCATTTCACCCTTGGGCTATATTCCACGATGAAATGAAAACGAATCAATTACACGAGGCCCAATTTTCGAATGCCAAAGATGTACGTAATGTCTGCGGGCGCGCACGCGCTTTGCATCGTACAATGATCCACTTACGTTAACAATGACACCAGCGTTATCCTCGAAGTAGAGGAAAACACCATCGCGACGGCGCCAGGCACGGCGTTGACGGACAACAACGGCGGGCATGACTAAAATACGAGAGGGCAATTAGAAATCACACGCATTCTGACGGAAAAAAAAGTGAAAGGTTGACGCCTTACCCTTCTTTCTCAACTCGGGCTTGCCCTTCTTGACGGAGGCAACAAACATGTCACCGGCACCAGCGGCAGGAAGACGGTTCAAGCGACCCTTAATGTTACGGACGGCAATGACGTAGAGGTTCTTGGCACCGCTGTTGTCAGCGCAGTTCATGACAGCGCCAACAGGCAAACCGAGAGTCATACGATACTTCGTGCCGGAAATGCTAACTGTTTTTTTTATAAGAAAAAAAAAAGATTGTGTTAGTTTTATTTAGGTATGTCCGTGTTCCAAGTGTAAATCCAGTTATCCATCCATCCATCCATCCATTCGTTCATCTATCCAACCATCTGTATTTGGATAGAATCGACTGTTGGGGGGATGGTAAACTGGTGGTGGTGATGGTGGTATCTCGGTATATGATGCTTGCCCTTTGGCATGGTGATTTGTCGGAAGGAAAAGAGAAGGAAGTCTAAATGGTCCTGTCGTTTTAGGTAAAATGGGAAGTTTGCTGCCCGCCCGACGCTCCTCTCCCCCCCACCCAACCCAGTTGTGGCGAGCACGCGGGGCGGGGGCCCAAAATTTCGGAAGACAGTGGGTAAGGAAGGAGGGGGGTGGGGAGGGAAATTGTATGATTTTACACGTTTGCTGTTAAACACTTCCTGAATTGCACTCCTCCACTATTTTTATTTTTTTCTACGTTAACGTCGAAGCAATCGAATGAACTTAGCAGAACGTGCAAAGTTAAATCTCACTGTTCTCAAGCGACATGACCCAGACATTTTTGCCATTTGCGATCAGTCCGCACACGCGGTGGTATACAAATTCACAGACAAGGACAGCTGGGTTCGTTGAAGGATGAAAGAGACGCGCACACGCTCATTCGCCATGCCCCAATCTTGATCGCGCAATGCTCAATCTTTTTGCTTTAACAGGTCAAGATGAGCATTGAAGGCGTTTTATTTTTCGTGCATCGGTATGGCTCACTCACCCTGAACAAAATACATTCATCCGACTAACCTTCTCGAACGTAGACGAACTTCACCAGAATATGCGCTCATCATTCTCAACCGCAACAATGTAGAAAACTTTTTTCTATATTTAAACGAGATAACCGATATCAGTCTACACGACGATTTTTTAATTTTCTCTACTAAAGAAGGTGCGAACAGACTCTCTGGTCCGCTCTCCCTTAACTAACCTTGGTTTAACGCTAGGCAAAACACTTAGTTTATGGCTGTTCGAAAAGAAGGATAGAAAACGTTTTTTGAGTCGTATTAAACAGTAAGCGCGCTGGGGAATGAACGGTACGCCCGGTAGACAAAAGGGTTGATGTGTATGTGCATGTTAGGTTACGCAAAAAGACATCGGACCCAGGAGGCGACATCGTGGAACGTTTCAATGAAGCATTTAATACTTACCAATCGCTCAATGATAATGGCACCGTAGAGCAGCCGGATAAACCGCCGCCACGGGAGGTCGAGACAAATCTGCTGAAGTTACTGTCGGGAAACACCACAGAGAAATCACCGCATGAGATGGAGGCAAATCTGCTGAAGTTACTACTGGGAAATAACACGCACAATGGGCCAAGCAGCGCCAACCATCATGATCTCCCACCAGCAGCAACCCATTATGGCGCCTTTCCTACTCCTCCTGTTCCCTCTCCTTCTCTCACGACCAGCGCATCGACATATCCCTATCATCCTCATCCTCCGCCGCCGCCGCCGCCTCCTCCTCCTTCTATGACACAAATGGAAAATGCTAACACTAACATCCATTCGAATCCAGCGCTTATCCAACAACCGCCATCGACTGCCATAGAGCGTGAATTCCCAAAGCCATGCTTCCCAGCTCCACGCCCAGCCTCTCCAAACAAAACGCTGACGCTGCTCCAGGTACTCCAGGGCGTTACGCAGCCCCAAGGGACATCGACTTCTGCACCGTGTGGTTCACCTCAAACGATGGGACAACATCCATGGCCGCCGCCTCCGGCCACTTTCGCGTCTCCACTAAACGCAGCGCCAGCTCTTGTGCCTCAACAAGTCTTGGAATTGACTCATCCTGAGCTGGACCGTCGCCTGCGAGCGGAAGACCGTCCAGTGCTTTCTAAGCCTGAGTTTATACGTCAGTTTTTGGGCATGATTCAGGTAATCAGCGTACAGCATCATCATCCATCTATCATCTAACGCTGATGATGTCTATAGAACGACCCTTCCTTTTTAGACACGTTATACAATCAATATTACAACCGATCAATAATCGCAGGGGAACGCAGAGGAGAAGCAGTAGCAACGCCCGGATCAGCGCCAGCATCAACATCAGCGACCGGACCTGCACCTCTGGCACCCGGCAAAAATACGGCACCTTATTATCACCAATAAATGATACCTGAAGGAAAGGGCACCCTTGCATTGTTATTTATTTCAATCGTTTCATCCACATATATATATATATATAAAGAATAGGGTGAGTGAGGAAAGAAGATCATTCTATGGTGGGGGGCGTGCTTGTGTATCGCCCTTTGGGGGGGTATCATTGCGGTTTGTTCGACTCGTCCCGCTGGCGGTGCGAAGCGACGAGCCGCCACTCGGCAACAAAATTTTCTAGCATTCTGGCAGCAATAGGGCCGCCATTGTGGGCGACTAAGCGCTCGGGCTCGTTACATCGACCAGGGAGGGTGGATGCCTTTTGGATGGCCTCAGACCACAATCCTGCCTCGAAGTCGACCTGGGCAAGCTCCACCGCGCTTCCTTGGTCCATCATGAGCTTCTTGAGACCCAGCTCCTCGATGAACTGCGGTCGAGGCACGTACACGAACGGGGTGCCGTGTCCAATGCACTCACTGCAGGTACCATAGCCAAGCTTGCCGAGGACGACGTCTGCTGCGTTGGTGAGGTCGGGTACATAGGCGTCCCGCGATGCGCGGTAGAAGTTTGGTGGGAGCGTGACGCCATCAGGGGCGCAACAAACGATGCAGATCCATCCTGGTGGCAACGGATTCACCCAACCCCCCTTACCGAGCGCCTGTCCGCCGAACGACAGTAGCAGGATCTTGTTTTTATTGTAAACCTCGGGCGGAATGCCCAATTCGGCGAGCACCTCTATGCGCTCACGCCGATATTTGCGGAAGACGAGCGGAACATCGATGATCCGTCGCTCGAACACACTCGTTCCGCTCGAATGAACATTCGAGTCGGTCGTGTAGGGCAGCTGAACTCGGCCATTCACCACACCTTTCTTGCGAGGAAAGCTGCCTGTCACAGGCGTGCGAGGCACAAGAAGCTCTGTTTCTTCAAAGGAGGGGATGCGGATGGCCCCGGGCAGGCGAATCAGAAGGTCGGCGTTGCGGTAGTCAAAGATCGTCCGCTCCACAAGCTTCTTTATCTCCTCATCGAGCTCATCGTGTTCGCATAGTCCGAGATACACCTCGTCAAACGTAAAATTGCTCGCAATAGCAGCGGGGATTCCTGCGCCAGCTGCTGCTGCACTGGACATGGGAAAAGTGGAAACAGCAGCAACAAAAAAAAAGAAACAGAAATAGCTCTGGTCAGCTCCTGTACTTTGTCCTGTAGCAAAACACACACACACCACATCTCCTCCACGAAGAAGGATTGCCTCACCATGGTAGGAAAGGTGCATCACAAACAACGCAATCAGCCCGGACGTCCTTGAGCCAGGCAATCTCGGCATCTAATGTTTCTTGTCGTCGCTGCAAAAACAATCGCAAATTGGTGATGGTCTGTAGTCGGTCGACTGTATACGCAAGTGGTTGGACTACGCCAGCATCAATGTCCGCCTGCCGATATTTTGCACCTAATTGAATGACGCCTTGGAAAATGAAGTCGGATGCATTGGAGACCACGTACACCTTATGTTTGGCAGGGAGTGCGAGGATGTCGGCGATGATTTGGTTCGCGCGCGTGGCATGGCCCCATCCTGTCAGCAGTACCAAAAGAGGGTCAGTGCATCAAAGACCTGTGTAGTGCTTGAATCTCCCTCGCTCTCTCTCTCTCTTTTTTTTTCTCTTCCGCTCTCTGCTCGGAAGCGATCGCTAGGCTTTTTGGTTACCATGACCAGACACGTAGTAACAGAATACAAGTGGTCTATTGGAGGAAGTATCTAGGGTGTCTATCATGAGCCTTGCCATCATTGCTTTGCACAGGACTTCCTGTAGCTGTCTTTTTTTGGTCCAGGTATAATTTAATGGGCTGTACTTTTTTTTCCCTCCCCTCTTTCTTTTATGAGGAGAACCAATCCTTCGCCCGTTTTGTACCACCCTCCCGTCGATCTCTAAATGACTATGGAACACACCCATTAGACGGCGCCCTCTCACCCTTCGTTTTTCTATCTCCGTCTAGTCTAAAAAAGGCTCGTCCACCATAGAAACATCCCATCCCGGGCTGTTTCATACATGGCCCGCCCGCCCGTCCCATGGCATTGGGGACGGCCTGAAATGGGATGCCCACTTTTTTTCGATCCACGCAGGGTGTACTCCTAAAACTATTACAGGATGTGTACACACGCTGTTCCATCCATCTCCTTTAGAAGTTTTTGGGTGACGATGATCGGATGGCCAGGCAAAAGCGAAAAGAAAAAGAAACATTATCAGGATAACTTCTCCCAATTTTTTCTCAGAATCTTTCCTTTCAGCTTCGGAATAGATAGATTTTTTGGGGAAGAACCATTAGGGTAGGGATATATAGTACACACCTTTTTGTTGCGCATTCCCGCTCCTCCTTGGAGTATGGGCTTAAAGAAAGCTTCGAGGAGCACCAGCACTATCATATCTTGCACGCTATACTCAAAATAACCTGGTCATCCTTGAAGATGGAGTGGGGGAAATCTGGTCAAATGAACATGAAAAAAGATATCATGTTAGAAAATGATAACCACCCGTTTCCACTGACTAGCACGCTTCCTTGGACAAATGGAAAAAGAGAGACGGGACATGTCAGTGCGAGTTACAGTTGCAGATAAAGCCGCACACAGCCCCCGATCTTTTGGAACCAGCAAGATCTGACAGATATCCTGAGAAATGGGAGGGGCGAAGACCAATCACTAGGAATGATTACCAACAACAACCACCCCCAAAAAAAGAAACTGGTTGAAGAGCACCAAAACATCCCTGTGCTGGAGGAGATGATGTCAAATTTGGCCGAGAAGCGTGCCGACCGAAGCACCTAGAAAACTGGGCCTTGTACGCACAGGTTTATGACCGGGGGAAACGCAAGCTCGATATCCCTTGGGGTGAACAAGACTAGCTTCCAAACTGGCTTGAGGCGCTCCCAGACTTTTTGCTGCCGTCTGCCTTGTTGGCTGTAACTACTTCGCCACTGCTTCTGACGTTGGCTACCCTTGCTGCTGGAGCGCCATCCATCCTCCGCCATGGTAACCGCCGTGTGCTAACCCGGATTCGCTCGGTATGAGCCGGGTTGGTAACCAAAGTGCAAAGGTGTGGGGCTCATGTTTCACCTCATGGCATCATGCGATATTGTAGCAGGTTGTTCAAGTATAACGCTTCGATGTTCCATAATTTCATCGCGTGGTGATGGTTGCTTGTTTGTACGTAGGTTGCAAATCCTCGAGAATTTAAATGCCACGGGCTCGAAGGTGTACAAACCTAAATTGTGTGAAATCCATGAAAGATGGTTGCAGGATTATCTCGATCGCGGCCCTGGAACTAAGATACGGGCGGCGGGGCTCTACCTCATTCTCATGAGCCTCCGGATCCAATGGTGAAATGCAGGGACAGTCTCGAGGATGATGGTGAAAATGATACGGCGTCTGTTAAGTCTACAAAACGCTGACAAGGAGCCATGAGTGAATTGATGACTCCCGTAGTCCATCCTAAAGGCCTTTCCATCCATGTAAGGATCTAGGAACCTGAATGCGACTAAGCTCAATATATTACAGCCCGCAAAAGTATTGATTTGTCGGAATGATGCAGTCCGTCATTCCCCGTTTCACCGAACGGATCAGGGTAAAATGTCATTTTCCAAAAGTTTGATATGGGTAAAAGATATAAAGAATGCAACAGCTTACTGCGTAGAGCAAGTACAGGTACAAGATGACCATGTGGCTGCTTTCTCCCATAACTAACATTATTAAATGTAAATGACATGTACATTAAGATACTGTGACCAACTGATTGCACGAGATCAGTGAAATGAAAATGCATGATATGTATATATAGCAGGACGATCTCTGTAAGATTATGATAATCGGATCAACTGGAGTTCCCATTATAACGATACCAGCCATTATTTGCAGCTAAATTGGCGTGTCCTTGGTGCCTCTGGACAACCGTGACGCTGATGCCTGCCTATACAACGGCCCCAAAGTTTGCATGACAAAATTACTCAGATACATACTCCATCGTCGTGAAGAGAGTTAACCAGGGCCATTCCTGGATGTGAGTACTTCATTCATCCCATTCACATGTGCACAGCTGAGGGAGATTTCCTGCCAGCATTAGCTACCTGTTCGCCCAGCATTTGCCATAAATATCCATAAGGCACAGGTGCAGGCATTAGATAATTTCAGCAGCAAGAAGATGTGTTTGCTCACGGGCAGTTGTGCATGGCCTTCTCCAGAGCTAAAAATCCTCAAAACATCCGGATAGCAATTAATACTGTAATTCAAACGTACCAACAACGACATAGTATATCATAAAGTGCTTCTCCATTTACCAATATCCAACAGACATACGTAAACCCCGAAGCTGCAGCAAATCTGAAACAAATATATTACACCTGCACATATCTTATACTTCTATTACTTTTTGAATATACTCTCTATATACATATCTCTCAAGCCTTCTAGAATCAACCTTTTCTACATTCCATATGTGCATCATTGACGGCATTATTACTGGGTTATTTAACTAGCAATTGCTACCAGGGGGCCGGGGGAGACCGTCAGCGGGCACGTTACCGGTGATGACCAGAAGCGAAGCATAGGACCACTTCAGCCGAGCAGAGAGAGAGGTGCTTGCTTCTAAGCAGTATTTAAACACCTGTCTATAAAGATAAGAACCAAACTTATAGGTATCCCTCAGCCTCGAGATAGTCAATGCTCCATCAATGCCGCTTCTAAGATCGATAGGTTTTTTATTTTGTTCTTGACATCTGCATAATCAACCTCGCTCAGTTGGATTAAGTTCAGGTAGCATGATACGTAGAAGATGGACGCACTTGTATTCTTGAAATTCGACGTATTTAGGATGCTCTTCAACCTTATGAGTAGCAGTACTTTTGCCCATTCCCAAATCGTGCCATAACCCTCCATATACTGAATTTACCGGTTTCATCCATCGCAGCGTCAAGTAAGCTGAGATAATCTCAATTTACTACAAAATTCATTGCTTGCCACTTCACGTTGATAGATTCCTAGCTGTTTCGCTGTATCTGATGCACTTAAGACCTCAAACATCAATTTGAAAAAAAAAATGTGACATTTTTTTGGTCAGTACAAGTTGTGTCAAACTAGCGTAAAACATACTCCTTTCATTGGATTGCCTGAAGAATCCATTCGTTTGGGAGGGCGCATAGCAACAGGCTCAGAGCTACCGTCACAAGATACGTTATGGACATAGTCTATGTGAGAACTTTTTTCATGAACAACATAGTTCATCGGCTCAGAGTAGCCATGTCCCTCAAAACAAGATCCTGCCTATCACAGTAAGGAACTGGTTGCTTCATTTCAAAACAATGAATGTAGATAGAAGGTCAAAAAGTTGCATACATTGAAAACTGACGTCGCACAAAAAAGCGTGGACAAGCCCAACTCAGCTTTTTCATCTTGGAGAAGCGGTCCTCATGACAACGCAATCGCCTGATATACAACTAACACACCCAATAGAAAAATAAGCATCGCAGAGACCAAGGATATATTAAAGGCTATTATATCACGATTTATTGCAGTACTCTGGTCTTTAAGAAAGATAGCATCCATAATGCTTTGATGCATAAGTGCCTTCGGGGCAGAGTGGACAGTACTGCGCAAAATTAAATGACTGGAATTAGTGTAACTACCACATCCATGGTCTCACAACGGTGAGAACGACCGACTGCTTTTCGTTAGCTGATCAAAGACGGAAGGAAACAGAGAGAGATATGTAGACCACACCCGCCATCAAAGAAGGAAAGCGGGCGTAGCTGCAGAAGAAGGGGAACGGGGTTAGTGTTTGCTGGCGCTGAATAGCAATGATTCTGGCATTCAAGTGGCTTATTTTTTCTTCAGCCATACGTCACACGCAAATTTGAAAATATTTTATTATTGGCTTGGGAAAGGGAATCTTTTTTCCTCCTCTTTTGGTCCTTTGTATAGACGCCATGTGAGTGAACATTCCTGTTTGCTCTGTCCGCCCTTTCATTCCCCCACCGCGCCCGCTCGCAGCACTAGACTACCCGAGTAACATCGCCTGCATTTCGTGCAATTTCGCATTGTGGAGACTGGCTACTGCATACTCGACTACTCGTCGTCAACATTCGACATCAGTTACCGAAACCGAAAAAAAATAATAAAATAAAAATGAAGAGACTGGCAGGAAAGGGAGTCAGCTGCGGCGGGCGGATACCGATAGAGAAAAAAAAATATCACACATACCACCTCCTATTTTCATGGATACCATGAATTCATTACTAAACGGCGCTTTGCCATTTTCAGGGTCAACCTGCGCAACCAGAAACGTTTGGCCGCTGCCGTCCTTGGCTGCGGTAAGCGAAAGATTTGGCTCGACCCCAATGAGGTCAAGGAGATCTCGAGCGCCAACTCCCGTAAGTGCTTTGATTCGATACGTTACAGAGGATGTGGGGGATCATTGATGAAAGCAAAATTTGGGGGTGATATGGGTTTGACGCATTTTAGGTGCCAACATTCGCAAGCTCGTTAAGGATGGTTTGATCATTCGCAAGCCCGAGATCAGCCAGTCTCGCTTCCGCGTCCGTGAGCACGCCGCTGCTAAGCGCCTTGGTCGTCACATGGGCTACGGTAAGCGCAAGGGTACTGCCAACGCCCGTATGAGCACTCAGGTCGTCTGGATGCGCCGCATGCGTGTCCTCCGCCGTCTCTTGCGCAAGTACAGAGAGGCAGGCAAGATCGACAAGCATCTCTACCACTCCCTCTACTTGAAGTCCAAGGGTAACGGTTTCAAGAACAAGCGCGTTCTCATGGAGCACATCCATAAGGCCAAGGCCGAGAAGCAGAGAGAGAAGACCCTCAGCGAGCAGGCCGAGATCCTTCGCGCCAAGAACAAGGCTCTTCGTGAGCGCCGCAAGCAGCGCGCCGAGGAGAAGCAGAAGGCTACCCAGTAGTGGAGGTTCCATTTCCGATGGCTCGACATTTAATTGGTTTCTATCGCATACAATAAATTACATTGATCGGTTGCGCGAGAAAATACGCTGCTTCGGATGAGTGAACAAAGAATAAGCGCCTTTTAAGGAGCAAAAGGAAGTTGATGCGCTGCGCCGAAAATGGATGGGGGCGCGCCGTAAAGTGAAATGTAGGACAAATTTCTGGAACCTTTTCTTCTTTCTCTTTTTGTTTTTCGTTACCCCATCCCCTCCCCTTCTCTTCCTTCTTTCTCTCTCTCTCTCTCTTTTGTGTGTGTGTCTGTGTGTGTGTGTTGGTTTATCTCTTGCTTCATTTAATACGGGATATCCTTCAGTAGCGCGTTTATACGGAAAGTCTCATCAACATGCCTACGGTAGCGGCCCATCATGGTAGCTTTAACCCCTTCCCGTCCAAACCTCTTGGGACGACGATCAGCGCTCGCCGTCCATTTTAGATAAAACAAACCTTAAAAGGAGCCCCATCAGCAGCATCGGCAGTACTAAGCGCACAACAATATGTAGGAGACTGTCCGAAGAGGATGCAGCAACACGATAAACCGTTGCCACTATCCACCGCCTGTTGTCTGACACCGCAAGATCTTCCCTCTCGAATGACCCCTGAACATGTCCAACCTGCGCTCTTATCACAAGTCGCCCGTGAATTACAGCAACGAGTACTTCTTGGTGTGCGTTTGAAGAATGGAATTGAATATACGAATGCATTTGATGGAAAGGAAGCTATTGTATGCAAGTTGAGACATGGAAAATAGGAGTAGCGAAAAAAAAAGATCCTCGCCCTTTCCACGCTAAGCAGATCTATGCATATGTTGTTTCTCTAGGACAAACTACTCGTGATCCTCCGCATTAGCAATCGCCGGGTGGCAAGTCAAGTGGGCCGTGCGCTTGGTCGCCTTGGCCTGTTTCACGATGTCACTTATGAACATCTCCTGCTGGACGAGTCGTCTGAAATATACCAGTTCGACGAACATCTGTTCGTGCCAACTATCCAGGACAGCCAATCGCCGAGAAGCAGCGATGAATGCTCCAGCCGTGATTTATCTGAGCCGTCAAGCCCAACCTCATTAGACCCATACTCGGATTTGACACCAAACCCCGTCTACGACGGTGAGGGCAGTTGCAGCGGCGGCATCATCCCTGCTCTGTCTGGCGTCTTCACTGAACTAACCCACTGTTATTCTCCGACATGCATCACAAGCCGCGAACCGTGTTACAGTATCCTATGCCCCAAGCGCAAAGCCCACAAGGCAAGGTTTTCTTTTTTATAGAACCCTCCCCCTCCCCATCCTCCACCGGGCCTGGCTGATAAGACTAGAATCTTTGTGTAACAGTTAGCACAGCGATCGCGCGAAGCAAGCACGTTGTCGATCACTAGCACCAGCAGTCTATTCGACGGGCCAGGAAAACTTTGGCGCGACACAGCTCCGGCTGAAGTACGAGATACCATCTCTGTGTCCGAATGGAAGCGCCAGGAAGCCATCTTTGAGCTTGTTTCCACAGAAGCGAACTTTGTGCGTGTTCTCAACTATCTCATCCAGGCATGCTGCGTTTCTTTATTTCTTGTGGGCGTGCACCAGTGTTTATCTATGAGTAATCAACATGTCCATCTTACTGTACTAGTCATAATTGCCACTGTTATACCGCAATCACCGTTACTACTGCCATTTCCTCTACCCCTACCGCACACCCCCGCAAAAAAAAAAGATGTGGATCGAGCCTATCCAAGCCTCAGAAGAGATCATCCCAGATCCGCGCAGAAGGAACATTCTGATCAATAGCGTATTCGCCAACATTCCAATGCTTTATGACGTCCACAGAAAACTTCTTAGGGCGCTGGAAAAGAGGCAAAAAGAACATCCGATCGTTCAACGCATAGGCGATGTCATGCTCAAACACGTATACGACTTTGAGCCGTTTATCCAGTATGGCGCCAGTCGGCATATTTCAAAATTTGCGTTTGAACACGAACAGATGACGAATGGTGCATTTGCTTCTTTTGTTGCTGTAAGGATCAATTGGGTGGCGGTGACCAAAGTGAAGGGGTACCGCGGATGGAGCGCATGGAAACATCAAAAGTACTTAACGTTGGCTGGAGGTGGGCTCGGTTATTTTAGAAAATGGAGGATCACCCTACGTCATGTCGATTGCCGCTCAACGGCTTTCTCTCACAACCAACGACCCGCGCCGGCCGATACACGCTGCTTCTCGAGGAGATCCTCAGACACACACCCGGGAACCATCCGGATCGCGAGACAATCCCAAAAGTAATTGAAGTCGTGCGCGACACGCTCGACAAGATGAATAGCATTACCGGCACAGCCAAAGTGAAATTTGACCTGCGGTGCATTCACACGCACCACCGATTCAAGAACCCGGCTGACAAAATTGTAAGAGCCCTCTGTGGATACTCATACCCGCGACGAAGATAACCAATAAATCAAGTCGCCTGTCTACACAGGACCTCGAACTACTTGAACCGAAGCGAAATATACTTAAAATGGACAAGTTTCAGAAGAGCTCACGCGGAGGTTCGACAGAATACCAGGTTATTCTCTTTGATCACTATCTTGTCGTGGCCAAGACGAAGCTTGAAAACGCGGTTCTGCAGTATATCATTCAACAACCGGTATGCAAACCCATTCACCTTCTTCTTTCTCGTATAACCGTGTCCTCTACCTTGTCTTTTTTTTTTAAAAAAAAAAGCCAATTCCGATAGAATGGATCAAAATCACCTTGGGTGGCGGTACGACCAGAAAACCGTCAACGCCACCTTCGTCGGCCATCAATGATCATGCTCTGCCCTTGGCCGACCTGTACTCTACTCAGACCAGCACGAGACCATTCATGTATCCGATCGCATTTGATCGCCTGGGCAGAAGAAACTCCAAAAGCACCCTACTGTACGCTACGTCCGATGCTGTGCGGAGCTCTTGGGTTGATCTTATTTCCCGTCTTCAGCAGACAAAAAGTGTGTTCAACGTAGTTCCTATCATACAAGAATGCGCGACGCCGGCATTGGCAAAAGTCAATCATATTGCGTCTTTCAGTAAGGGATCTTTCGAGAAGGAATCAATAGAGAGAGGGACGCAAGGTTTTGATGTGTTTTTGTTGACATAGACAATGGCCAGCAGTATCTTTTGGCGACCATGGATGGAGTGTATGTTGGACACATGCATCGAGGAGGAATGCCTCGACGGGTCCTTGCCATTGACCGAGTTACGCAGGTTGAGGTGTGCGAGAAGTCGCAAAAATTGTTTGTGCTGGCGGACAGGACTCTTTTGGAATACTCGCTTCAGGTGGTCAATGGGCATTATTGCGCCGGACGCCAGATCCATAGCTGTGTATCCCTCTTCCGCGTCGGACGCTGTCTCGACACGGTCATGATATGTGTTTTGTCTAAGCGAAGGTTTGATAACTACTGGATCATCCTCTATGAGCAGCAGCAGCGAGATCATTGCTCTCCACGGTCCAGACGCAAAGCAAGAGCACCCCACCCACTTGATTTGGAACTACACGTTTACAGGGAGTTCACAATTCCCGCCGAAGTGTGGGATATCGAGTTGACGAATTCAATGTTGCTTGTCGTTACCAACCGAAGAGTCATTTGCCTCGATGTCCAGGACATAACTAGTTCAAAACCACAATGTAAAAGGCTTGTCATGCATCAGTGAAAGCGGAGGGGCTGATAGAAGATGTATTTGTTCAGATCTGTTGCACCAGGAAGATCCTCTCCTGTCCTTTCTGGGGGCGCGCGAGTCTGGCCAGATACAAGCAATGCCCAAACGAGTAGCCGTGTTCCAGACGCCAGGGGGTCGACATATTGTGTGCTACGACGGTAAAATACGTGTTAGCCAAAGGACCGTCATGGACACAGGCACTAACGAGATGACACAAGAATATGCATTTTATATTGATGGGCTGGGAAGACGCCAAGAGCAAGCGTTTCTCATCGAGTGGGAAGGGCAGCCAGAGGCATTTGCATTCATGCATCCATATCTTGTTGCATTTGAACCATCTTTCATCGAGATCTGCCATGTTGAGACGGTAAGTCGGCTGAAGATGTATCGGTGGTTGAGCTTTCGCGAGGCGCGTATATTTACACCTCATTTGTATAATATATCCAAGGGCGAGCGAGTGCAGGTGATCCGTGGAGTTGACATCAAGAGTCTAAGTCACCACTCACTCTGCAGAAGCACGTCACCAATAATTGTTGGAGGCATGGTAGATCCAGTACAACACCAAGGGCAGCTTTTATTCCGGCTGGACCCTAATTAGATTGTCCCAGGTGAAAAAAGCATCATCTATATTCCTTACTTGCTATCTATTTACGTAATTCTTTCATCGTTATAAACAACTCTATATTAAAAAGACAAGGTGTATACATGTACATATATATATGCATGTGTATGTGTTTTTGTTTATTTTAGTGAGGCTGACAGGAAGCAATGTGGAATGAGCCGGAATGAGGGATTGATAAGATTGTAATGGCGATGATAGGAATGGCGAAGGTTTTATATAGAGCAATCAGCGCTATATAGCTATGAGACGGGAGGCCATATAGCGGGTATGTTATCTCTAAAGGGAAAGCGAAAAGAGAAGCGATAACGATTTTAAGCAGCTTATCATATCAACAAAATGGGCTTATCGCTCGGCCATGCTCTAGAGTTGCAATCCATGCAGCAGGCAAAAGCGGGTTGGTGGGGCAGAGAAGTCCATCCCTCAGATTAGTCAAATGAACGTGCATATCCTCTCTATATAAAAAGGTGTTTAGCTTCCTTTGCATTTTTCATTCATTCATTTCTCTCTCTCTCTCTTTTTTTTTCGATCATGACCGCTCCTGCTACCATCTCTCATATTCCCATTATTGACTTTTCGCTCTTTGAGTCTGATCCCGAAGCGTGTGCAAAGCAGATCCTCGATGCTGCAAAGAACGTTGGCTTCTTTTATCTACGCAACTTTGGGATCGATCTGTCCAAAGTGAAATCCATGTTTGACTTGGTACAAAAGGAGAGAAGAGCGCGCGCGCGCGCGCGCGCGATGTTGGACCGTCGGGGATGGGGATGGGGTTGCTTATTATTCTTGTTTAGACAAAAGAGTTTTTTGCTGAGCCCAAGGACGAAAAGACCAAGTATGCAATCACCAAGAATAACATTGGCTATTCTGCCGTCCGACAAGAAAAGTATGCACATCCAAATCATCTTTTGAGGAGGAGGAGGAAATGCTCGCTGCAGCGGGCCATGTCATTTTTGTTTTCAAGCGATACTGAACTATTCATCCCAGTGTGGAACCCGAAAAATCTAGCCGAGGCGATTACAAAGAGTATGTCAAGATTCAAGCGAGAAAACCGTCGCTATTGATTAACCTCCCCTCCAATGCACAATGACAGATCGTTCCATATTGCAAAGTTCAATGGTGATGTGCCGTCCCAGGCCTTGCCGCCTATGTTTGAT
Source organism: Dichotomocladium elegans (assembly GCA_025716815.1). NCBI lineage: Eukaryota > Fungi > Mucoromycota > Mucoromycetes > Mucorales > Lichtheimiaceae > Dichotomocladium > Dichotomocladium elegans. Next base: position 67,801 of record JAIXMN010000048.1, read on the forward strand.
CAAAACAAGCAGCAAGTGAACGAGTTTATCCGGGTATGTTTCTACTGTAATCCTTGACCAACGTCCATGATGAATAACAAAAACGTTCGCCAGGCATGTCACCGGATTGCGTGTCAGATCATGGAGTGTCTTGCCATTGCACTCGAGGTAAGACCGTCGCCGCCATTTGTGCGGGCGTCTTTTGGGGATCCTAACGGTCGCATGGGATGATAGATACCTGAATCGGAGGGAGGCCGCACATGGTTTTCTAGCCGACACGAGTATTCATTACCTTCTAACGATGTCCTGCGCGTCCTGCACTATCCTCCACTGGATCATGCAGGTGAGACGGACGACATCCGAATTGGCCGGTAATGTATATATATATACATACATATATCTCTCTATGAGCTCTGACATCTTGGGTGATTTTCTCCCGAATCCTCTCACACACGCACACGCCTTACCCCCACCTCCCAACGGCTGCAGACATTCGGATTACGGTTCGCTGACTCTCCTGTTCCAGAACGGCGTGGGCGGTCTGCAAATCCAGGCCAACCGTGACGCGGCTGACGAAGAGAGCATCGTTTGGCTGGATGCGCCGGTGTATGACGACTGCCTGACGGTCAACCTCGGCGACTGTCTCGAGTACTGGACAAACAATCTGCTCCGGTCGACGAAGCACCGGGTTATCTTCACACCCGAAACCCAAATGACAGCCCGTTACAGCATGGCATACTTTTGTCAGGGCGGTCAGGTAACGCTGGAGCCTGTGCCGAGCCATATGATCCCGGCATCCCAGCTCCAGGACGTCCGCGCCGACCACGAACCGCTGACCGCTGCAAAGCATCTGCAGATGCGACTCGACGCCACCTACAGCCAGTATTAAGACAGCCTGTATTGATCGCAACATGCAAAAGTAAATAAACAAAATGCTTTACCAGAACCCACTGCTCGAAGACCAGGATGCACACCACGGGTCTCTTCTGTATGGGCCCTAAAAGGCTGCGTTTTCATTATATCTATATAAGTATCCCTATGTAAGGGGAGGGATTGACGACCCAATATCATCCTTGTTTGCCCGTTGTAACAGATTTCCTTTTTTAAGTTTTCCCCCCCTCTCCGTCGAACAGTGTGTGTGTGTGTGTGTGTGTGTGCGGCTTAACCACGGCACTGCATCTTAGCACATGAACGTTTTGGATGGAATGGATAGTTTTGAACGAACGCCTCCAGAGATCTCTCCAGCCGTTTGTTTCATAATGAAAAAAAAAAGTGGGATTTCTAAAATAGCATACTCGTGCGCTCCAAACTTCTTAAACCCAAAAAAGCTACCGGTGTCCCTTTTGTATGGTAATGTCCCCTTCCTCCTCATCCCCTTCCCCATCGCTGTGCTGTGCTATGCTATGCTGAAAAGAGAGAGAGAGAGTATATATACCAAGTGCTCCGAGCTGCGAGGGGCGGTGCTTCCTCAACTTGATCCCATCTGAGACGGGTGCGTATATCTTGATCAAGCGCATTTTATATTCTTGTACGCTATGTAGCTGTGCTTGACCCGGTGGAAGGGAGGGGGTGTCATAATTTCATTGGAATGTCTGTGGCCTCTGGCGTGATTTACCTACATCGGGCCTATGCAATCTTGCGGACCCCAAAAAGGGAAACAGAGGCTGTCGGAGATTTAGGTGTTGGCTGCTTAGAAGTAAACCATTCCCTCCCCCTTACCTCTTTGTCGTAGCTATGCGCGCGCGAGGGATGATGGGAAGTAGGAGAAAATGGACTGGATCGTCCATTGGCTGTTGCGCTGAGACGAGGGGGGGGAAGGCATTAATGAGAGTTACAAATCAGGAACGGGCACTTTTCTATCTCTCTCTCTCTTTCTCTTTCTTCATTTTCTTGTTCAATCCTCCCCTTTCCCCCTCTCAACCTGCCCCACCCAATGGATAACGACAACGTTGATCAGGTTGGCTGTTCAATCTAAGCGAGGGGGCGTGCGTGCGGACGGGATGTGCAAGAGGCTCATGGAGTGTTTTCAATGTTAGAAAATAGAGGCGTTCGTGAACGAACAGTTCATGTCGACCTGGCTGACGGAATCGACTTCGGAGGACTTTTTTGATTCGCTGCTGCTCCCCAGTACTGATCTGCTCCGCCCGAGTGCCAAGTTGTCACATCAGGACAGCCGTCTTTTGGTAGACAAGTCGCAGGACAATGACCCACAGCAACAGCAACTACCACCCGCATCGTCATCTCCCACTCTGCCATCCTCTCTCACCTCAACAAGCATCGGCTCAACAGCTTCGACGTCCTCTCACGTCCTCTCCTCTTTTCGCAGCGTCCACTCGCTCCGCAAGCTCAGAATGGCCGGCCAGCCGCTCGATGTCGCCCCGCGGCCTTATTCGGCGTCGTTTTCCTATGATGATACTGTTTCATCTGCTGCTGCTACCGCCTGGCATGATCATTCTTCGTCCACGTCACGCCAAACACCACCCTCGGCCGGCAAGCTCATGCACGTCATACAGGAGCTTATTGATACAGAAAGAGTGTATTATCATGATCTGTTGCTCATCGAGGAGATCTACTTGGTCTCAGCCGAGGACGCGTCGCCCTGGACAGAGCATGAGAAAAAGGCACTCTTTGGGCCCCTGCTGAATGTGCTGGATCTGGAAAAGGAGTTTCTGCAGCTGCTAGAGACTACGGAGAATAAGGTTCCCGCGATTGGAAGGGCATTCTTGGACATGGTATGTGCGTGCCTGTGTGTGTGTCTCTGTGTCGTAGCTATCGTCGTGCAAAGACCTAATCAAAGAAGAAAAAAATCACATAGATAGATCGTATGGAGCAGGTCTATTGTGCTTACTGCAAACGTCATCACGACGTGATCAAATCGATCAATCACCAGCAACAAACCCGCCCTGCGATAGCTGCCTTCTTGAAGGTTTGCACTCGTTTTTTTTTTTTTTAAAAAAGTACCGTATTGATATGGTTTTTGAGAAAATTACACACCTTTAGCGATGCAACAAGGCCATGGCCGGACGAACAACAAGCTGGGATTTGGGGAGCTTGCTCATTAAACCTGTTCAACGCATCCTCAAGTATCCTTTGCTCTTGCAGGTCGGTGCACGAAATTTCTTTAATTTTTCTTGGTTTAAGCTCGTTATGACATGTGATTCTTTCTAAGGAAATGGTGAGCTTGATGTCACCTCCTGATGCGGATCTTGCTGCTGCTCTGGCAGGGATCCAACGAGTGGCCGACTGTATCAACGAGACCAAGCGAAGGAAAGATATGATGGACTCCATTGTGTGCGGCAAAGTCGAACAATCCAGCGTAGGTAAACGAAATTGGGGGGGCGAGTGAGGGGGTTAGGGCGAGGTTCCTTTTGATTTTGCGCATGTGTATTGAAATAAAAAGCCAAAAACAAAAAAACAATACCCAAAACTTTCTAGGTTGTGTTAGTTGTCTTTCATTTCACCATGTAGAGAAATGAGGACAAGTATAAAATACTCAACCCACCCACCCCGCCCTTTTTTTATATATATATATATAGACACGGCATCGTGCGCAACGCATATCGGCTTAAAAAAGCAGCAGGCCTTGCGAAGAAGTCTGCACCAGACTCACCCAACGCCGAGTTTGATACGCTCCATCAACAATTCGAAGAACAGCAGCGGATGGCTGACCAGGTCACGCGCGTATGCTTCGAGTGGGTGGCGGCCGTCAAGCACCTGTGTCGGCAAACCCAGTCCTTTGCAGCCAGCGCCGACATGGTGTACGACCTACCGCATGGCCCTATTCGTGAATTCAGCCAGGTATCCTTTGATTGCATTGCGCTGGAGCTGGTAAGCAAGAGAGGCTATATATATATATATATAATAGACCATCCATCTTTTGAGCTCATTCTTTTCTATCGCTTGCTATCGCACACATACGCGCGTGATGACGATTTTGGTATTGAAAAAAAGGAAAGTCAAGCGCAGAAATGGCTCGATACGCGGGTTCAGCAATATCTGCGTCTCTTTGATAAACCGTCCCTCTTGATCGCCAAACGCGCCCGTCGACAGCTCGACGACCGAGAACGGAAGGACGAGTTCATGGTCATCCACGCCCAGCTCGTGGAGGAACTGCCACGGTTTCTCGAGCTGGCGTCGGACTTGTTCGACATTGTGATCGCCGACTGGTGCGAGCTCCAATCGGAGACGTACCAGCGGCTCTGGCAGGAATGGCTGCGCCTGGCAAGGATGCTGCCCGCAGACGACATGGACCAGCATCATGACCAGGGAATCATTCGATGCTACCGGAGCCGTATTGAACCCCTGCTGGAATGCCTGGACAGCTTGGTAGATGCCAAACGCGTCTCCGCCGCCGTCGTCGTCGATAACCTCCTCACATGGGAAGACTTTCTGCGTGCAGGCGATGCCGCGCGCATCTAACACGTCGATCCCCTCCTCCATTAACTAGTGTAAAATATATTCAATCGACCCTGCCATACATCACCGTACCCTCCTGACTGTTTGTGTTTCAGCCACAGAGAACCACTCTTCCCCCCCCCCTTTTTTTTCGCCAACCCTCTATAAATGAATCAACTTATTTTATTTTGCAGGGCCCCTTTTCCCGTGATCGAAATCGCTTTGATAGGCCATTGAATCTCTGTTCAATCCTCTTTTTTTACGAAAAGCAAATTATCTACGGCTTCTTCGTCTGCGCTCGCGATCGCGTTCTCGTTCGCGCTCTCTCTCGCGTTCCCGTTCCCGGTCCCTGCGGTCCTCTCGATTATTGCGCTCCTCCCGAACCGCACGCTCCTCCCGACCGGTACGGTCATCTCGACCGGTACGGTCCTCTCGGCTGGTTCGGTCATCTCGACTGGAACGGTCATCTCGGCTGGCACGCTCCTCTCCCCTACAAGAATGGCTGTCAGATACAAAGGGAAGGTGTTGCTCAATCATGCTGCGGCTGCTTACCTATGCCGTTTGTTGCTGCTTCGATCCTCATCGTCCCGATCGCGCTTTCGCGCACTACCAGAAGTAGAAGAAGAAGTCTGGGGTACGGATGAGCTGCTGCTGTTATGATCGTTCGCAGTTGGCCCAGGGACGGGTGTCGAGCCACTGCTGGCCGTTGAGCGGTTATCTCTGCTGGATCGCTCGCGGGACGGACGCGATTCACGTGATTGTTCCTTGGTGCTGGTGGTGGTGTTCTTGCGGCTGGACTCTCGGATGGTGACGTCCCGGCTGTTTGTGTCGCGAGTGCTTTCACGGTGTGTTTCACGGGCTGATTCGCGGGCTGATTCACGGGCTGCTTCGCGTACAGCCTCACGAGCGGGATCTCGGGTCCGCGGCTGTTGTTCTCGAGACGATGTCTCGCGTGGATGACCCTCATGTGTTGTTGCTGACTCGCGCGTGGATACAGATCGTGATCGATCCTTCGGCGCCTCACGCGTTAAGCTCTTCTCGGCCTCGCGCTTGGTATCTCGTGTCGATTCCCGCGACTTATCTTCCTCTTCATGTCGGTTTCGCTTTGCGGGCAACGCTTGTGCGGCATCTTCGCGTGCTCTCTTTCGCTCCGATGAAGGCGCGCGGTCATCGAGTCGAGATTTGGACCCGTTCGCAGACTGCTTCTCAGCATTCGTTTGCGCCCGATCGGGTTGCGGCTGTACACACCCATTTCTTTTTAGCAAAAAGCCTATTCTAAACAAGTGCGCCCCTCCCCACCCTAGCAGGCCTACCTCTTCAATGCCCATGAAAGCGTTCTTTGTGATCCAACGCGATTTACTCTTTTCAATAAGCGCAAGGTAGCTACATAAAACAACAGCAATAACAGACACCCACACATATGCGCATAAGCAAAACCGATCCATTCATCCACACACACACACACACACGGTTTTGATAGAGCGGTACGTTACCTTCGAGCGATCACCTTGAGATTATCCTTCTGCTCACGGTTGGCAAGTGCCTGGGTTGCCCTCAGAGTGACTTGTCCGTGATCCCGAATACTCGGGAAATGGGGGATAAATTGCCGTAGGATGAGGAACGCGTTGCGTATCTGATGAGGCTCTCCAGAGAGGAGCGCTTGTTCGATCCATAGCGTAGTCTTCAGATTCCACTTGTGCATCACCCGCTTGAATTCCGACACGCTCAACAAGTCCTCCTTGGCCACTTCTTGGTTGGACGTTTGCGCATTCCACTTCTTCTGGAACCCAATCAACCCGTCTCCGTGAGCTTCCTTGATATACAGGTTCTCGTTCTTGTGCCATTCAGACATTTTGGCAAATGTTCGGTAAAGAAAGCGCACATGGATCGTGGTTTCATATTCGGTAAACGTCAGCAGTGCTGTAGGTAGGCTCTCCGAGAGCACCTTGTCGAACAGCGTCAGGCTTGAGAAGTTATGCACTCCCAAGCGATGCATCAGCATCACGAATTCATAGCAAAACACAGCATCCACTTCGGACATCACGCTTCGCGGGAGGAGGCAGTGCTGGATGATCGAAGATATAAGCGGCAGACGATCCGCCGTCGTCGGGAACCACCGCGATTGAGAGGTACGGAGGATCTGCATGGTCTTCTCCACATCCGCCTTGTGGCGTGGGAAGTCCTCCCGGAGACTATCCAGACTGGCCTGCGCTTGTCGCTCCGTTTTGGACACGACCGAGGGCCGATTGGTGAGGTAGAAGGAGGAGCGCGTATCCCGGCACTGGGCAATGACGTCTGTGTGTCTCTTGATCGCCGCCTGGTAGTGGGCCTCCGGCACATGAATATCGTACAGACTGAGCTGCCAGAAAATGGTGTAGAATTCCGCCGTAATGTGCTTGAGAACGTTCCGGTCCGAGATGACATGCGGGATTTCTTGCACGAGCGAACGAAAGACGGGATGCGGCTCATCCGGACTCGGGGCCTCGTCGCCCTCTTTCTTGTATGTCTTTAACGCGTGCTGGGTCTTGGGGCGGATCAATTGCATCGCTATATCAGCCGGAAGGCCGTAGGTGGAGCAAAGCGTTTTCACATCCGGGATAATGGCAGCATATTCTTCGGGGTCGAAGATGCTTGTCAACATCTCCATATATTGGTTCATCGTCTGGTGGACATAGTCCAGGCGCGGACTCAGGGTGCTGGTAGTCGCCAGGCTCTGGCGAAGGCATGCCTCCCGTAGGCGGTACAAGAGGACAATCAGTTGTAAAGCAATGTCGTCCGCACGGAGGGCCTCCTTGAGCCGTGTGATGACACGTTTGGCGGCTCGTCGATTATCAGGTAGCGCTGGCTGAAATGCTTCCGCCTTGATTGCCTCGCTGCAAGAGGCCGATATTATCTGGTCATCCGTCATCGCACTTCCCATGATCTCAATCCCACACGTCTTGGTGATAAATTCGTTAAACAAGATCAGATCATCCACAGCGTCGTCGTAGTGCAAACGAATGATCATGTAACGCAAGAGTGGTGTCGGCTCGATCCCCTGCTTCTTGAATAACATTCCAGAAAAGACCGACAATGCTGTGATAGCCGCATTAGATAATGCCTAAAACTCTTCTTCCCGCCCCCCAAGAAAAATACATACCACGTAACCATGATGAAGGCATCATGTCTTCCCTCATCTTCACCTTCTTGTTCCTGCCCTTTTGGTAGCCAGTCCACTTCTCGGTCATGAAATACCCGAGAATATCATAGGTGAATTCACTCATGTAACGGCAAGCATCTGCCATATACGGTGCCATGTTGTCGAATGTCTGGATCTGGTCTAGCATTACATTGAAGACAATCGTTGGATTGGAATTTGCCAGCTTGCCAAGATCACGACCGCATTGGCGAACATCGTTCTTTGATACACGCCTAGAAAGAGCCTGTCAGTAAATGCTTTGTATGGTATCACGAGGATGCTTACTGCATCACCGACTTGACAGCACGCTCCGTGCGCTGCTTCAGCAATTCGCATTCTTTTGATTTCTTATACAGGCTGTCGTTCCACTCGCCGTAGAGGGCATAACTTAAATAGTGATCATCATGAATTAGCAAAGAAAAAAAAACATTATCACTCGCCTTGTCTTTCAGAACTTACCGCTCTTGGAATGAGAGTAGTTCCAGCAACTCCCAGAGTGAGCCCATCGTGCCAGGGTTGCCCGAACTGAAGGACACGGCCGGAAGAAGGATTTCGCGTATCATGGCCAAACAATAGGGTCGGCATCCGACAAACTCTTGCTCGTGCTCAATCAGCGATCGTACGATGAGCAGTAGTTTTGCCACCAGGTTCGGAGCAAGATACATCTTATAGCCAGCCAAGCGTATCACGGGCAAGAACACCTTGACAAGGTCCTCAAAGGTCTCCACCTTCGGAAGTCCGAGCTTCCAGTCACGGTAGAAGAACACGTAATGCTCCTTCTTCTTGAGATCATGGGTGTCATCCTTCAGGATATCGAGGACCAGTGTATCCGGCATTTTCGGCAGCTTGCCCATGACCTTTCCAAGGACGGACTTGATTTCCGAATTTTGGGCTCTTTTCTTGAAGATCTTGTATTTCTCGCGCACCTCTTCCGGCACATACTTGTCATAGACATCTTCGAGCATGACATCGCAGAGGTGATAAATGTTATGCGCAAGCTCGGGGTACATATCAATCAGCTTGTCATATTCCGCGAACATCAAGGACGCATGATGCACATCGCCGACCGAGATGAGCGCCCGCGTCAGTTCCACTACGTCGTTGGTTGTGTACGTTTTGCTGCTGCCAGCCTCACCAGACGCCTCATCTTCGGTATCCTTTGGTTTCGTCCGTTCCAGTTTCTCTGTCGTACCATCCTCTCCGAGCGCTCCGAAGGTTGCCAAAAGCCCGCTGGTGTTGGTCCTGATTTCTTTTTGCATATGATCCAAATATGCGGCCTTCTTTTTGGCCATGTCTTCGCCATACGGCCTTAGATAGGGGATGATGTCGCAGAGCCGCACCAGGCTGTGTTTGATGAGGAGCGCACAGGCATAGAAGATCTCTTTGGGGGTGTTGAGCCCGTCGTTCTGAAAGCGCATGAGTCTGAAGCCGAGCAGATGAGCCATCACCGTGCTCCCGGCTTCTTCTGAATTGCTATCGTGATCGAGGTTCTGGTACCAAGGAGACTGCTGTAGCAGATGTATCCAGAACCGGTGGTTTCTGGTCAGCTCCTTGATGTAAAAGTCGAGTATGATATCCAAAACTCTGTTCGGATCAAGATGGAAGATGCCTAAAGAAGGTCAGGTATATATGAATCTCTCTGTTTTTTTTGGGGGGGGAGTCGTTTCAACGCAATGAAATACCAATATGCGTCGTCATAGCCCGGAGAAATTGAGGAATGCGCTCTAAAGGTGTTTCGGGTGCCTGGCCGTATTCGTTGTACTCCAAATCGATGCTGCCGAAAATTAGCTCATTTGTCAGAGCCGCATAGCCTTCATTGTCTTCGCGCATCAGATTGAACTTGTTTTGTTTGTAGCTAAATGTGGAAGGAAGCGAAAAATGATGATGATGGCGATGAGCTAGTGTTGCATCTCTTCAACTCCAGTGGATAAGCCAACGTTGATTTAAAATACTTACAGCATGGACGTGTTCAGGCGAACCAGTTTCCGGTCAAAGATGGCCTTGTTTGGAATGATTTTCGCGTACTCCAACAGCTGTGAGGAGAGGTTGGTGATAAAGTCCGAGTGTTGAAGTATCCTTCGATCCTTTTCATAATCGACCCCCATGCAGAACGTTGTAAGTAACAAAGCGGCTTCGGATAAGGGTAAGTGTTTATAGAACTCACTACAGCGCCTCGGATCATGTCAATGAGATTTCGCTTGAAGTCATCGATGCCGTCGATCTGCTTCCCAGCCTGGCTGAGTTCGAGCATCGACTCGAGGTGGACATCCCGGGACTTGAGTGAATTGATAAACATCATCCGCATATCAACATTGTTGTCTCTGAAGACGCCGGTTTCGTCGGTGATCAGTGCATCCATCAGATTCAGGTAGCTTTCCACCGATCGAGTGCCCTTGTACGCCTGTCCGGTGACACGCGTGATAAGGGTACGTATAGGGTTTCCGAACTCGTAGACTTTGAAGCCGACAGCAGCTTCACGTGCGGCATTGATTTCTTGAATAACATCAGGTTCCATGGTGATGGATGTGAGTAGAAAAGCTATCAAAAAAAAAATCCCCTCCCACCCGCGCCCCGCTTCTTTTTCCTCTTTCTTCACCTTTGGGCCCTCCTCCACACCCCCCCCCCAACCCTCATTGTTACAAACTCCGTTTTAGCCCCTATACCCAAAACAGAGGATGCTCGATGGGAATCTCTACATCGGCTGCCCGAAGGATATTTAGCTTATTACTGCCACACAATGCGGTTTAAAAAATGCATCTTGGCTCTTTCCCTCCCTTCCCTTTCCCTTGCCGTACATACTCCCCAAGGGAAAAAAGAGAGAGTGCGTATGTATGTGTGTAGATGGGCTTATCTTTATTGAAGAACATGCAACTTTTTTGCTGTCATGGGAGCAGAGCTATGCCACATAGCACCGTGCGCGCGCGGGGAGGGGGGGGTGTTGTCAGATCAGCGCTGTTGCTTCGTTTGGATGGATGATACTAAAAACGGCGGTCGTGATCGGGACAGCAACATTACTGCTGCTGACACCATCCCTTCCTCCTCTCTTTCCGATGAACGCCTTCCCGAATCCGATCACCACAAATGCCAGCGCAAGCAGTACACCGAGCGTGATGATCAATGAAGCGATGATCCATTTTCGAATAGGGCGGCGCCGGTGAGTGCACTCCTGTTCTTCTTCTTTGGCGAGTGGGTAGATGGTGTCTTCATCCGTGGCTGAAGGAGAGAGCGATGGTGGTAACGGCTCGTCGATGCTTCTCAGGCGCCACATCCAGCGAGAAGGCATGGTAGGCGGGTTTGAATGAATGGCCTGAGAGAGGTGGTCTGCTGCTGCTATCCACACGGCTTTCTTCTTCTTCTTGCTTTGACATGTGCTTGGTGATGTCGAGACAAGATGCATCGAGTCTTTTTGCACGCATGGATCGTCTCCTCCAGCATCTGAGTAGTTGTATTTTGTAGGCAATACGCAGTTGATTGGATGTTGTTGATGAAGCCGAGAATCATTATGACATATATCCGCTGGGGTTGCATTCACTGTATACATGACGAGAGAAGTAGATAGAAAGAAAGAGAGTAAGCGGTCGGAGGAAGGAGGGATAGGAGCAAATTGTCCAGTAAATAAAATCCAATGGAGGGGAATCGTAGAAAAGAAAAGGAAGAGATGGAGGGCTATGAAAGCGCCCGCTCAGTGCTGAGCTCAAGGCGTGTGTGTAGGGGGGGGAAGCCGTGATGAGGATGGTAGAAGCTCTCGCTCTACTGCGTTTCTATAGTCCAACCTAGGATATATTATGATATCGGTTTGTATCACAACGAAAAAAGGGAGGGGGTTCAATATGAAGAGATCGGGCCCTATCTACTGGTTGTATAGTATGCCTGTATAGCAAGAAGTCGGGTAAGATATGTTCTCATCCTCGTCTGGGTGGGACGGTAGGTACATGGGTGATGATGTGACCAGTTGTGTGCGTGTGTACATAACGCATCTGCACTACTGAGAAAGGTCGCTCTCTCTCTCTCTTCTGCCTATACAGTTGATCCCGATAACGCTTTGCTTTGATCCGTATTGGCGGTTACATTCGAAATACCACATTCTTCAAAAACATCTTGGATTTTAAGGGCAGACTTTGTGAGCGGTTAACTGACGTGCTCTGCTTCGATTGGCGCTGCAAAGATGAAACACAGAAGGCGGCGCATTGCATTATTGAAAAAAGAAAACATCCTACAAATGTTCCACGTCGTGGTTTCTGGCTTTTTTGGAGAGAGGGAGGAGGGTGGAAGAAAGTAACAAACAGCAACATGGAAGCTTCATGCCATAGATATATGGATCTAAGAGAGCAAGCATCCTGAAGGAAACTGGGCTAGAGACATCGTTAATGTGTTTCTGCAGAATCTGGGCTTTGGAATCGGTTAAAAATTTTGAAAGTAACGCAATGGCACTTTTTGATATATAAAAAAAAATGTCGCATAATATCATACGAATTCGTTGTATCAACAGATAGAAAGATTTCGTTAGTCAACAGAGAACATTGACCGATCCTCTTTATACTTTGACTTACCGGCTCGGCTCACATCAGGGGCACAATGGCAGGCACGAAGCCGGCGAAACGTGGGGCATCGGCAAATTACACCAAGTGAGCGCGGGGACAAGGAAGACAACAGCGAAAAAAAAAGAGAGTACCTGGGGTGGAAGCAACGCAGAAGCGACGACGGGGAAAAGCACAGGCAACGCAAGAAGCAAAAAATCAGAGGAAGGACCTGATCGAAGGCAGTCAAATCGCGACCCAACTGGATGATGCGATCCCGTTTTGACCTGTTTTCTATAGCGCATCAAATAGGGGTACGATTAGTCAATCCACAAAGGACAGAATATGTTAGGTTCGAGTGACAAACAAGTCGAGATAAGGATTCATCCCGGATAACCCATGGAAGAGAAACCAATGACGGATTGATGAAGAGGAAATAGTTCGTCCAGAATCTATACTATTTACGAGAAAACAGTCAGCCATGTGATAGACGATGCTGAAACAAGCACTGTGAGATATTAGACGATATTGTCCTTCAGAAAGCTCATATCTACGATGCTCATTGCTGCTATTTCACTATGTTTCTTGTCTATCAGCCCATAGCTTTGTTGCAGACAAGTTTAAACGGGCCGTTTGATTCTTTCGTATTGCCAACAGGATGATCAAGTAACACACAGACGATCACTGATCTGCAAAACATTGCATCAGGGATAATCCGATTCATCAGAATGTGACATTGTTTGATTATAAGGCAGCAAGAAAGCCGGTGTTGTTGAGCATCACGGGCTGCGTATTAAAAGCACTACTGCGTCAAACCTTTTTGCAATTATGTACTTATTATCAATGATAGACAAACATACACTCCACAAAGAACTCACAGCAGGACAAAGCTCACTACCATCTGTGTCGCTGATGAGTTGTTCTATACAAATCAGAAAAGTTGACCATTCATCCGTCATAGTTATAGAGTCTATTTCTTCGTTTTTATCCGAGGCCCGACCTAATATGCATGGTTGCATATAGACGTAATACTCTTTATATCTCAACATATCCAAATAGATCTGGGTCCGATACCTTCTCATACGCATGCTGTATCCATGCACATACCGTGATGATGGTCTCTGTAGAACCATCACAAGCCGGATCATAGTTTTTCCCCATTATGGCAGTTAACTAGGCACCTGCAAGAATGAGGATAAGTCCTTCGAAATCGCTCAGCTCTAAGCTATTTGATGTTTCACTCATTCGAGTCATCAGTGTTACACTTTCCAAGAACCTATTACTTGTTCTTCACAACGGACTAAAACTGTTCAATAGGACTGAGTTCAGGCGAGTAGGATGGAAGATAGCCACATCGATATGCTCGAGACTCGATGTATTTAGAGAGAGCCTCAAGCTACATTTAATGACGCCTGATGCGCAAAATCGTTCCTGAGATTGGAGTTGTTTCTGGGACTGTAACTACTACAGAAGTCCCTTTCTTGGATCATATCATGCTGCGCTGCATGTTAGTATGGAAGCCAGACTCATCAAGGAAAACACTGTTTTTTTTTCTAGAGTCACTATCAGGCATGCCCCCATCGGCTTTCACCCCAATGAACGGGCTCTTGGATCTTTGCAACACTACTTCTGTCTACAAGGCTGAAACCGAGCCTTTTCCAGTGACAAGATGCGATTCAATTTTTATGACTTGATGGAGGATCGTTTTCGGTACTTGACGACCCTCAAATCACATAAGCGACTGCTCCATCGACGGATTCTCGTCAACCCCAATAGCACTGTTATGCTCTCTCCGCTGAACGCCCTTTGGCCCCACGTCTCTTAGAAAAATGCTCTCAGGGCACTGGCCGTACTGGTGACTCCCATCACTGAGCTGACCGAACATGGATTCCTAGTTGTTTTGCAGCTGCTGCTGCTGCACTCTAGACCTTCTCAGACATCAGTTTGAAAACTCTGAGCTTATTTTGTCAATGTAGCCGTGCTTCTTTTGTCTGAATCCTTTTGTTTGGGGATATGCGTAGCAACAAAGTCAGGGTTATCGCTGGAACGTACTGTTTGCTACGCAGATATTCTGGTAAGAAAAAACGGATTAAAGAGAGTACAATTCCTCGTCAATGACACGGCCTTGCCCATTGTAAAAAATAAAATAAAATAGATTGCTCATCTCAGAATGTGAAATGGGTACAACAGAAAAGAATTCAAACGGACAAAAGGCTGACTAACATTTATAGAGATGAATTTGACAAGCTTTTTTTTTTGTGCGACATCTTCCACCGTGCATATGACATTTGCTTTGACATCACGCGTAAGGATTTGTGGACAAAACCCGACTTATATTTTTGTAATCTTGCGACTCCAAAACTGCCAGGACACGACTTCAATTTTGGAAAACGGTGTATGCCAATGATGCTGTGTGTATATTTATTTTATATTGCATGTTAGAGCATACATGGAAGAACAAACGATGGAAAGGGTGAGAAGGAAACATCAAAGGCAGAATACAGAAAAGAGCATATGGTATAAGGAGATGGGAATCGAACAGAAGGGGAATTGCCGTCACCGAACATACATGGAAGGAAAGAGTGATCATAATCGCAGGGGTTGTGCGGATAGAGGGGCCATGTCATTGTATATGAAAAGAAAAAAAACAAATAAAGAAGATGAAGCATGATTGAATACATCGGAAGGGTCGTAAAAAAAAAGAGAGAGAGAGAAATGTCAAGGAGGTCTAGGCATGAGAGAGAAGATCCGTATTGCGAGTTAGACTTGTGTCTTTTAGTCTCGCGGTCGCGCTAGCATGGATGGACAGTACGTACCGCCGGAGTGCGGTTGATAGTGCTGGTCAGGTGATTGCGCCAAGGAAGGTTTCAGGGGACGGAACGGCTCTATCTTCTTGTCCAGACGCTGAAGGCTGCGAGCGAGATGCCGCACCTGGGCCTTCAACTCGTCATACGCAATGCTCAGTTCGCGATCGACATCGTCAAGCAACTGTTCTGGTGCGTTCTCGAGCGGACGAACAGAATATGCATTTTGGAGCGACTTCAGAACAATTTCGATGGACGCCCATTCATCCTGCAGATGATGCAAATCATCTTCGATCCCATTTACAGTGGCCATCTCTTGCGGGACTGGCGGTGACGATGTTGACTGGGATTTTTGCTGTTGCTGCTGTTGTTGCTGCTGCTGCTGCTCCTGGTGGTGTGCTTTCATTTTCTTCGGTTTCGAAGATCGTACCAAAGGATTTGGGATTGTTCGTTTCTTATGAGTGGCGTTTGGTGCAACTGGGTCGTAAGGCAGATGTGGCTCGCCACAGTGTGGCTGGATCGGAAATAAGGCGTAAAGATCAAATTCGACTTGACAAAGGCACCGATGAATGGGGTAGAGCGTATCAATGTCCATCAAGTCCGTCTAATACACGAATAATGGAAGCTCGAGACGATAGTGTGCGGTGGGCAGAGGTATAGAGAAAGTAAGGGGGGTCTTAATAAGATAAGGGAAAAGAAAGACTCGGTCGGTCTATCGTGTGCCCTTATATCCTATTCGTTTTGATCTCTGCCCGATCGTAAAGAGGCATACGCGGCCGATCAATCAAAGCAGCAGTTTAGAGAGGGCTTCTTGAGGCTAGGTAGGCTAGTCTAGTCTACGCTTCGGACTCTGTTACCTTTTTCATAACGCGCTCCTGTGGTTTATTATTTTCCACTGGAGTCGGAAAATCCATACACACACATACACGCACGCACGCACGCACGCACCCCTTTACAACATGGAATGGCTATCTTAAACCGGAGGTTGCTCCGATACTGCTCGTGCTCACCCCCAGGCGGGTTCCGGTATGAGTGCTCCATAACAAATAAGGTTATGTGCTACGTATATAGTAGGAGTCCTTCTGCCCTCCCTAATCTGTCCTTATTTCATTAGAAGGCCGTTCCAACTGTCTATTCCAGAAAGTCAGACGTGCCCGTTACTATAATTGCTGTCCTTCTGCTTTCTCGTCCGTTCTATCTTGCAGAAAGATATCTTGGCATTTTTCTAGGGTGTTTATGATTTACACGAAACGTATGCATGCAGAATGTTTCATGCATACAATTCCATTATTGGCAAATTGTGCCTCTGTCTAGACTGAAGATGAATTATGTGGCTCTTTCGGTAAATCAATGAGCAAAATGTCACGCGCATGCTGCTATAATTGGTGGGGGGTCAACGGCATAATACGAGTTTTTTGACCATATGTGTCTAACAAACAAACAAAGCTATTGCGTTCTCCCTTACTTGGGGGTGGGAGGTAGCCAAGAACACTATTATGTAAAGTTCGCTGCAAAAACTATTACAGATGTCTTATTTGCGTGCTATAACAAGCCACACCACAAATTAAAATGAATTTCCTCACATATGGACGCGTATATTTCTTTATACCTATTTGAGCTTATACCCCAGACGGATGGATGCAAATGATATAAACAACTAGTCAATACCCTGTGTTTATACCTACGCTGCCATATGCATTACCGTATCGTCAAACAAGATCAGTCAATAGTCTTTAATGGTGTATGCTCCGCTTGGGCGTCTTGATATCGCGTCTGTGATCCATGGTCCGTATGCATCACCACCTAATTCTAGTCTCTTTTGTGAAAACGTCTTTACCTTCCATGACGATATGTTTTTATATATCTCTCGGGCGATATCTATAAGAACATAGTTCGGATAGAGAACTGGCAAAATCCGGGTATTCGATCGTCGCTGTCTTATCTACATCATCGTAGCTAGCAAAACGGCTTAGGTTAACCGCGATTATGCAACTGAGGCTGCTGTAAAAAAGTTCATGACATATATGCAACATCAAGCAATGTATCTGACCGCTTCAATTAATGCCCTGGCTCCCGCACAGAGCATGTATGTACCTGAAAAACATTCTGGATGTGTGTGACCTGACTCAAATCCCTGGGGTAGCCGTAAAAATAAATAAATAAACAACATCATTAGCAGCCACCCCGTTTTAAGAGTTTCGCCCGTATTATACGTAGCCATGGCCCGATCATGGGCGTCGGTTGAATTACAGGGACAGCGAGTTCTGGACTGGGTAATAAATTCTAATTGACCCTCTATTTCCCGCGCGTTAGTATTTTGAGTTGAGTCCCATTACAGCAAATGGAGATGTATTACACTCGATGGACCTTGCGTGGCCGAAAAGAAGTGTCCACGCGTAATCTATGTTTTGTGGCCCGCGAGGGGGGTAGAGGGGAGAGGAAGAGGCCGAAGATTCACCCTCTCTCACGACATGACCACGTTGCTTGCATGAACATCTGCAATCCGTGGCTGACGATGCATTGTAATCGAACCTTCCCCCCACCAACAGTGTCTCTGCCTGATAGAAGTGATCTAGTCCTTTGACAATCCCGCCACAAATGTTGTGGCACCATGAGTGCACGCCCATATCGCTCGTGCTCGGTTCCGACCGCCAAGTAAATATTGAACCTTTGCTATCCAAATAATGCAGAAGCCACCTTGCGGCTCAAAGAAAATCGATCTCCTGCTCCTGCCCCTTCCCCTTCCCCCCCCCACACTCACACAGCACTCTATCCTTGGCAGTCCTAATCGGTTCCTTCTTGTACTCCTGTCCCCTTCGAATCGGATTTGTATCCTAAAGTTTCTTAGTCTTGGCCCACTTCGCCTTTTTACATCTACGTCGTACGAAAAAATAAATCGGAAATAACATATCTGTGCACTGTAGTTCAAATCCGAATTAATCTTCTAATCCATCCATCGGGACAGGCATAGCCAAATGAGGTTAGTTCGTGATGGAAGGGATCTGCAACTGATGGGGGTGGGGGGAGGAAATGGTGTCTTGAAATGTCCCTAATTGACAAGGGAGCGCTCGTCCGACGTGCATTCGAGACAACGCTTGGCAAACTATCCATTCTGGCAAGGATACGCCAGATATAGAGTCCCAGTCTCTCTAATAACAATGAATATTGAAAGTGCTCCAATGTTAGCCCTCTTTCGCACGATTTCCGGGCGAATGGGGCCCCCGGATGCTGTCTTGAAAACGTTCCAGAGACGATCGTTTCCGCGTAATCTAGATTTCACATAACACCGCCCGTTGCCTGCATGCGGAAATCGGAGTTTTCCGCCATTTGGAACATGCAGCTCGCTTGTTTCGTGGCGGCCTTGGCAGCCCATAATAGATAAGTACGATCCACCGCACATTCATAAACGGGGGCAGCAGCGCTCCCTAGGAGTGGGAGTGACTCAACCCATGTCTCCATGTATGACTTGCTTGTGCATTCAATCATGCTTTGATCGATGGTGTAGATCTTAACGGAACATTGCAGCGCTTGCTCTCTTGGCAAGACAAAGTACGAGTCTAGAAAGATATGGATAGTACTGAGAAAAAGGTGGTGCAAACATGACGCGTCATCCGAGACATCCTCGGAAAAGGAGATCTTGCCTCAAATTCTCTTCCCCCACCCCAATGACTCCATGATAAGCAAGGCGTCCAGACAAAACTTGACATCTCCGCAAAAAATGTGCGATTTTAGGAAAACATATCATAGTTGCGCGACGTTCAAGCGAATGTCAGAACATAACAAAACTAAGGCATGCACACATTCAACACCCTTACTAAAGCCCGTCATTTTCACCGACGCATTACAAAACTGCACCATGGGCTTTGAAGCAAATGTGATTGCAAATGAGCACCATCAATTTCGCAGCACATCTACGACCATGTAGCCCTGTAACGAAACCCTCTGACCGACTGCAGGCTCAGAGCTAAACTTATAAGGGTCGAGCTTCTCTACAAGCAATTGACGGAAGAAAACGATCCCGATATACAGCCACCAATTAGCCAGCAGATAGTGCCCTATCCACCTGCCGCCGTGCTCAGCACTGAACCGTATCTGTAATAACAGGACTCTTCCCATCTTCGCAAAGTATTAATTACTTGTTTCTGCATGCTGATAAGTGTATAGAAGGCTAAGAAGTGAGAGATCCGAAACGGACGTATTTTTTTTTTATTATGGAGATGTTGTGCTCTCTGCACGAACGGAATACCTCTCTAGCCACTGTGCTTGAGATGTTGAGTCAGTCTCTCAATGATACAGAGCTCCTGAAAATCCTGTCATCGGAAAGTTAGGAAAGCCGGATGCAGGCTGCTCTCGAGGGCTATGGACGGCAAAAGCGCTTGTATCAAAGGGATGCGCTGCTAGTTTGCAGTGATTCAAAGATCGAGGTTTTGAAAGTAACTTGCCCAATCGTGTATCTTTATGGACTTCTTTGTGAACAATGGGAATAGCGGGCATGTGGGCGAATGCCGTAAGCTTGGGCTATTCCTGAGAATGTTCTCGAATTCGACAACCGAAAACGACGGGTTACATATAATTCTTCCACTGGAGTGAAAAGCCGTTTGACTTTTGGCACATCCTGGGTGTACTTTCGGGTATAGGAAGGCATTTGTCTTAAAGATCGCACAAACAACAAACAGCCGAGTTGCTGAGATATTCACCACCGTTGATTCAATGGACAAGTCCAGCTTATTGCGTCGTCAGTTGCTACGAGTATTCGGTCACAGTGATATCTTCGCGGAAACAATCTGGATGTTTCGTAGACTCCTGATGTTGTCTCTAACACATGCGCGATGTACTTGATTTATCAATTGACAAATGGCGTTACTTCTTTGATTGTATTTCTTGTCTCCGGCCTTCCTCGGCTCCTGCGTGTCTTTTTGTCCTTCGATTCTAGCCCTTCTCGCTTTTCCTTCTGGATATATGCCCCGTTCGTTTCTTCACTGGACTGTGGACTTCTTTCTTCCTTTCTCTCTGTATTTTTTCTTGCTTTTTGTTTTCATTTGATTGTTGTCCTCTTTTTTTGGATCTTTTTTAGATCCTTTTCTAGTTCTTGTTATTTTTTGTTCGTTCTCTTTTCTTGTTCTTCTTCTTCTTCCTATTTTTTTTTTTTGTTTTACCCATTTAATATGAAGCAGCGCATAAACGGATGGCCTTTCATATTATTGAGTTGATAGCACATCAGGCAAATCGGGGACGAAGATAATTTCATTGGCGAGGAAGGTTTCGTGCATGTCTTTTTTCCTTGCTGCACATTGTCGGATTTGCTGGGAATATTGATTAACGGCTTATTGAATTTTGGATCGCTTTCATCTCCTCATGAGGTGTCTCCATTCCTTAAACAAGGGCGTAACCTTGCAGTGATCATGCCATCGTCCAGGTTTGAGTCAAAGCCCGTATAATGAGCTGTGTATGTTGCTGAAAGTGTGCACGCGTATAGGATGGGCTTGTTTCCGTGGAGATTGCGCCCGTAAGTGAAGTTCATAGTTGCTCCCAATGCCTGGGATCTTCGTTCGTAAGGCAACAACGCCTTGTACTATCCGGACACACCCATACACGAGATATAAACTCGCTGCCTTTGCCTGGAAGTGCGTGTTAGCACACACCTATCTGGTGGTCCATGATGTGATGCACATTTTCATGCGCTATTCAAGAATCACAGTACCAAGCAGCTTAGAGACGCTCAAGCCATTTCTGATGCACCTTCGCGGTTCCAACCATTTGCTGCGGCTTACACCAAACGCTGCGTCCTAAGAGCAGACGATGAGCTTGCAGATGTATTACATAACGTGAATAACACCAAGCTGCCTACTGTACGCTTCCCGTAAAATAACCCATATCGCTCATTTGCCATGTACATCACTGGTCACATTGACTTGATAAACATGATTATCTCCATTGGACTCCACAAAACACGCGGAGGAAAAGAGACGGTGGAAAACTCGTTCACTGTCCGTTAGATAAGGCGGTGCAGCATAGTTTTTGATAGATCAGTTGCTTTAGTCCCAATGTCATAGACCCGGGTATGTGGACGTCGCGTGTAAAATGTCTAATCTACACCATAATCCTCATCTCGACTTCTTCATGGGTTAGTATTGATGCTTTGTGTATTGCGAGACGCCAACTTGACCGCCTCGAAATTATCAACGAAATCGCATCGTCCTTTCCCGGTTGCTACATAACCATGGTTTTGTACTCGTACAGTTAGGCTCTTTTATTATAGACCATTAACAGTGCTTTTCAGTCACGCTTCATCCATTACTTTTATAATCCTTCACCCGCCAAAAAACGTTTTACTGTGTATAAGATGCCCGTATATGTGCATACGGGTCAATCGCCGCACTATACAAGAGTAGCGCAATAATAAATGCAATTGGGGCTGTTGGATCCATTGTGATATTGATAGAAAACCGATCTTACTTTCTCTTTATGCACCGATAAGTATGTGACACAAGAGGGTTAGCACATGATGTTACCCAGAAGAGAACAAATCGTGCGACAGAGATGTTTATATAACGATGATGGTCCGTTGATGACATTGACAGGTTCTACACTCTTGTGATACTCATACCTTTGATCTTTGTTCTGTTGGTTGGATATATAGAATCACACCCAAAGAGAGAAAAAGTCGTGGACCAGCGATATGCGCACACGAATTCCCTGTCACCTGGCCGCATAAGAGGCGAATGCAGGGATGGGATAAGACTGAAAGCAGTCCTTGTGGTAAACATTGGGTGCCATGCTTTCGATATGCAACCCCCCCTTTTGTGCTCCCCTCCCACGTTTATTTGAGATTCGGACTCCTCATTTTTGTGAATACGTGGCTACTTACTGTCTTTATCAGACCTTTCCGTGACCGGGTGAGTGTAAGAGCCGGGAGAAGCTAGGAATAATTTATAACGGACTCAACATACTGCCACTGGTACCAAGGTAATCAGAGAGCAAGGCGATACCGGATACCATGGTCTATGGGGGGGTGGCGCCTTGGGAATGGGCACGTGCATTCCTGCAACAGCATCAACCATTGATTTCGACCCCCGCCGCCTGTTTATTTTGCCTTATTGACTATCTCGGGCTTCTACACAAACCAAGAGGTTCGATACAATAAGAACCATGGGATCGCAGGAAAACGACTCTATGTACTCTAGTAATTGCTATCAATCGAAAAAAAACCCAAAGTAACATCATACCTTGATATGCATGTTTTTTTTCTTGCGCGGTGAGAAGACATTTATCATTGGTTCCCGTTGAAAACGCGCTAACGTTATCTATAACGGATCAATCAAGATTTTCCTTCCCACCCCCTCCATCCTGTTTTTTTAAGCAGAAGTATCAACATCAGCAGTGTATTAACAGCAGGCCCGTCAAGACCTCTGAATCGAACAGGCAGTCCGCATGGCAAAGGGTGAGTCCAGCAAGTTTTTTTTTTCGTTCTCTCCGGGATGGCAGGCCCATGGTACCCACTTATGTTCCCGCTATAACCCGACTTTACCCGTTTTGGTATCTACTCCGCCCAGATCACGCGACTGACGGGAGGGAGGGATATTGGAAAGAAAAATTTTCCCTCTCCTTTTCCTACCATCCCTTTCCGTTTTCAAGGCGCTGGTTGGCCGGATACCGCCACCGATCCAAGTATTCCTTCCAAAGAAACTAAACAGTTGCTGATCCATGAGTGGGAATCGAGGGCCAGATTCCCTTCTGGGCGCCAAGGTATTACTCTCGAAAGAAATTAACAGTTGCTGAGGCATCAGTTGGGGGACCAACGGCTGGATGCTTGCGAGAACCAAGATGCTTGTTTCATTCGAAACCGTCAGTCATCAGATTGGGGACCAAAGGCTGGATGCTTGCGAGAACCAAGATGCTTGTTTCGTTGAAACCGTCAGTCATCAGATTGGGGACCAACGGCTGGATGCTTGCGAGAACCAAGATGCTTGTTTCATTCGAAACCGTCAGTCATCAGATTGGAGACCAAAGGCTAGATGCTTGCGAGAACCAAGATGCTTGTTTCATTCGAAACCGTCAGTCATCAGATTGGGGACCAAAGGCTAGATGCTTGCGAGAACCAAGATGCTTGTTTCGTTGAAACCGTCAGTCATCAGATTGGGGACCAAAGGCTGAATGCTTGCGAGAACCAAGATGCTTGTTTCATTCGAAACCGTCAGTCATCAGATTGGGGACCAAAGGCTGGATGCTTGCGAGAACCAAGATGCTTGTTTCATTCGAAACCGTCAGTCATCAGATTGGAGACCAAAGGCTGATGCTTGCGAGAACCAAGATGCTTGTTTCATTCGAAACCGTCAGTCATCAGATTGGGGACCAAAGGCTAGAAGCTTGCGAGAACCAAGATGCTTGTTTCATTCGAAACCGTCAGTCATCAGATTGGGGACCAAAGGCTAGATGCTTGCGAGAACCAAGATGCTTGTTTCGTTGAAACCGTCAGTCATCAGATTGGGGACCAAAGGCTGGATGCTTGCGAGAACCAAGATGCTTGTTTCGTTGAAACCGTCAGTCATCAGATTGGGGACCAACGGCTGGAATGCTTGCGAGAACCAAGATGCTTGTTTCACTCGAAACCGTCAGTCATCAGATTGGGGACCAACGGCTGGAATGCTTGCGAGAACCAAGATGCTTGTTTCATTCGAAACCGTCAGTCATCAGATTGGGGACCAAAGGCTGGAATGCTTGCGAGAACCAAGATGCTTGTTTCGTTGAAACCGTCAGGCAACGGGAGGAAGGATGATGGGCTGGCTCCTACCCTCCTAAGCAGCAACGTGTTTACTCCATTCGAAATGCCAGGCAACGGGGAGGATTGAAGGCCTGGATCCTCCCTAAGCAGCGACGCGTTTGTTTCTTTGAAGACGGTCAGGCATTGGTGGAGGCCCGACTGGCCGGCAAAGAAGGCAGGATCGACCGGGCGGGCTGTACGGGGTAGAGTAGATAGACCTTTCTGTAGCCTGAGACAAGTTCAAGAAGTACCTGTCCAAATGATCAGATGTACGTGATCCTCTGTGCTTACCGCATCTCGCAGACGGTGATACATCTTGGTAGGATACCTCAATGAGGGACTAGGGTACACCCCTGGGACCAGGCCTGGGGGGCTCGAAGGAGACCAAGATAAATGCGGTTATCTTGCCTCTAGAGCGGAGGCACATGGTGGGTAAAGATGATATTTATTTAATGCGATTGGTGAGCGCTTGCTGCTTTCAGCTCCTCCGCTCTCGCGCGATTCTGAAAGAAATGATACTAAAAAAACCCCCAGGGGCAAATAGTGGGAAAAAAGGAAAATGGCAAAGTGAGTAAAGGGAGTAAGTAGGCGAAAGAAAAAAGATAGTAGGATGTTGGGTATCGCAAGCAAATCATAGAAAGGTGTGGGCACAAGATTCTATTTAATAGCTGGAGTCAGGGGAGAAGAAGAGGACGAAGAGAGAGTTTACTGGGGCAGCGTGGTAGGTATCAAGGGTGGAAGTGTAGGTGGCAGGAGCCATTCGACAAAATCTTGACCTGGGGTGGAATTGCGGTAGATGGACGAGCGGACGTAGTCGGGGTGGTGAATGCTTTCTAGTTCGTCAAGGATGTCGCAGAGGATGGGCCAGGTATGTGTCCAGTATCGTTGGCGTGTATGGGCGTTAGGGCGTGACATGGGCAGCATGTTGAGGACATATGAGATGGGATCAGGCGTCTGAGGATCGACATTGAGTCTGATGTGGAGGTTTAGACATTCAATAAGGTGTGTCCTGGTGGTGCCACGGGCGTTGGCGCAACGAGGGCAACTACGTGGCTTTCCTCCTGGTAGCCAACCGAGCCGCCAGCGGATGCATCGGCTGCGTTCCATTCGAGTCATGGGAAGCCACAATACTGGGTCGACACTGGGGCGTGGGCGGCACCGGCTAAGTAAGATATTGTTTCGGCGATTGCAGTATATAGCATGCATGTCAGCCACATACTGGCGGGTCTCAGCTTGAGCAGGATGGGTGGTGTCCGCTCTGGGGATGGTAGGCGCATCCATAGCTTGTTCGTGGACATGAGCGTTCTCCAGGACCCACTACGCGTGCGTCGGA